>BLKR01001113.1:66076-336129 GCA_011170035.1 Teleogryllus occipitalis | reverse complement strand
GAGACTCAGGCCATGAGGCCTGCTCTTCCGTCTGACCACGCAAATTTTGTTACACTCCTTTCACCAACCATGGGAGAAAGGAGGTATTACTTGGGCGACGAAACAGGCGATTTGAATTTAGCTCAGAGGCATCATTTAGGCTTGAGGATCTTTTACATGCAGTAAATCTACTAACATGGGACAGTCGGCTTTACTTCCCCTCCGAAGGAAGGCGTACGAAGGATTTTTTCGCCCTTAAAATCCACGGCTTCGATCGGGTTTGAACCCGCAACAGTCCGATACGCCATTCGCTACACCATCGCCGCCACCGCGATCAGCATCGTTCTTCGGCCGCGATGCCCGCCAACATCACCCCGCAGTTTCTTGTGCTGCCTCGCGCGTCCCGAAGCGTGCACCCCGGCGCGTCGGGGCGTTCCGCTCGGACACGGATGCGCGGCGGCGCGGTTTTCGTCCGTTTCCAAACGGTGGGTTTTTTTCCATTCCTTCAGATCGGACTTCGTTCCTTTGTTCTTTTTCTTTGTCATTGTTCGTTATGAGGATCTCATGCAGAAAGGACCACTTCAAGTTAAAACCGTTTATATATATTTAGATATAACTTGACTCCGTAATAAATGTTTCGAATCTGAAAAGTGGTGGCAAGATTTGTCGCGAGAGGTGAAGTCAAGATAACAAAAAGGAACGTTCATAAGAATATTCCTCTTTGAAGATGTGATTGACGAATGTATGAACACATTGTTTCAGATATTTGCGAAACTAGTAAACGTGGAAAATGTATACATCTTTGTCTTTCGTCGTTAATTTACAAAAAAAAAAAAAAAAAAAAAAACTGAAATATGACAAATGCATGACTGCAATGCACTCATTATTTCTCTTGATGGTCAAGATGTCTGTTACGATGTTTTATCAGAAGCCAATATGAACCACGTGTGAGCGATGTTATTTCAAATTAATAATTCCGAAAGCGTGTATGCACAGGGCTGAAACTCCGTATCAGTGATTGTCCCATAACTTAGAACAAGTTTATTTAAGAAACGGTTCACATTATCCGTAGCCTTCACTTCAAACAAAATGCTCTTATACATGCCCCGTTCGCGTATCAGTTCTTATTTCAACAGTTAATCTCTCGTTTGCCCCCGAAAGTCACCGGTGCGATGTAACAGCTTGGGTAACATTTCCTTTGAGTGTTGCTGATAAATCGTTGACCCCGGTGAATCAGATGCTAAGTCAACATTGTTTTGAAATCAAAGGAAGTATATTATTGAATTCTTTTAATCATTATTTACGTTTGTAGATAATCAGATAAATTAAATTCGTTCTCTTGCTGACTAATGAACGGTATTCAGTATATATACGAACGTAATATAAATTTCAATTAATAAGAAACCGTAGCAAGATACGACAAGTTGTCTGGGTATTCAAGCTAATTCATGACAATGATTTGAGATTATTAACATAAATTAAGTTGACTTTTCTGTCTATTCATGCCAGAAAATTAATTCAAATATCACAGGATGGAGAGAAACGCTTTCACTCATAAAAAAAATAGTTTGCACGAGTTACCAGCTTATTCACAAGGGTCAAAGATGTAAGTCAATGTAAAATTTTAAAAAATCTGTAAATATTTTCGCCAGTGAGAGTGTTGTCATTGAAAACGTTCTACAGTCAACCGAGAACGAAAAAATAGCTCATGAGATGACCGAGAATGAAATTATTATTAAATTAGAGAAACGACTTTTTAACTGTCCTGTTCCTAAATTCCTATTTCTACATCAAACATTTATTTACTTTATAATTTTTAGCTAAGCAAAACGATTTTTATTTTTCTTGAAAATATGTTATTTACACTGATTTTACTCTCTCTTCTATTTCGTGCTTAAAATTGCTCTACAGTTCAGTGCATATAACATTACAATTCGTATATTGATAGTTAAAAGTATGTGTCTACCTTCTTTGATATTTCGTACTGTGTGCAATGCTCCAAATTTTATTTTTCTGTGATATCTGAATTGTATTTCCATACCCATCGTGTCTTTAGAGCTTGAAGTTGCACACTGTTTGAATGTAAACACTCTCACTACGCATATCCATTCAATCGAAAGTAAATACAATTCACTAAAACTGTTTACCTTAATAATTGACTAACGGTCACTGTTCGTAAGAGGACCTCTTAACTAATATAGCCATGTTCTTAGCCAACGTTGATCGGGGCTGAGAGCACAGTGAATATTTTCTAAAATTTGAATGCATGAACAAAACTTACAATATATTAATATTTACCTATGTGAAAGATGTGAAGTGTTCGAGACTACTCGTGAAGATAGGTCGAATTCAGTCACTATCGGGAGAAAAATTCTAGTAGACGTCTGCTCTGAACGGTAGTATTTTGTAGTTGCTTCGATCACTGTGGAGGGGCACGGACCGCGCAAAATTTGACCTTCCTCATTCTTGTCCTCTCATTTTTCCTTGCGCGCGCAAATACACACACACACACACGTTGAGACGCACATACATAGAAACATAGTACATACACACACACGCGCGCGCGCACACACACGCGCGCGCGCGCACACACACACACACACACACACACACACACACACTCTTACATGTGCTACACAACTATACTTGGGTTTTCGTAACGTGGTGCATTAGGGACTTGTCTTCACGATGGAATATATCACGGCTTTTTTGCGTGTTTCTCGATCGTGCCGCCAGATGTCGCGTGATCGTGACCGTATCAAACATTGCTGCAGATCAAGCGGGATCTATCGACATGACCGAGAAAAGCCGTGCCATATTCCATCGTGAAGACAGTCCCTCAAGTGCCACGTTACGAAAACCCAAGTATACACATGTCCGGAGCTTAGACTCGCTTGGGGCGCAGCCACACAGCTGAGAAATCAGGAGGAGGAAGCCATGTACCCCGACGTGTATGTTCGCCATGGATCTCATATTTCAGCGGAGGTAAGCAATACCTCCCGAGACATAATACGCGGCATTCGAATGGCCAAAATAGTCGACGCGTCTGGAAACACGAAAAAGTACTCTCACCCCCTATTCGAAGTGAAACTCCATCCACCTCTAGTCAAAATTTCGAAACATGTTTTTTCAAATCCTGTTCTTTTTATGACATATCCCCTTCTGAAAGTTTCTTATTTCTTCTAAGAGCCGGATACGTCAGCAAGCCTTCACATTTAAAAAGCGTATCCCATGAGTGTTGCATTCAACATCCGGGTCGGCAGGAGTGTCTCTGCACTCGTCAAGAATACAATTTATGCGTCCGGAGTTTTTAACCCTCTCTCCACACACGTGCGGTGAAGGAGAGTTATTTTATAACGAACTGACAGCTGTGGAAGCGTGGATTGTGCAAGTGCCGGGGAGCGGATTATACGTCTCCGTTGCCGCCAGGCGCTTTCCATAGGTCCAGCGGCGTGGAAAGGCGCGGAAGCGCGACAAACAGTGGGCCGAATTCACTCTAGTAAAAGCCGCTTAGCAGTGTTCCTACGATTTATAAGGAAGTTCCATCGGAGTGAACAAAAAATTAAAAAAAGATTGGTACTACCTAAAACAGAACAACCCACCTAAAATGATCATTACTGTTATTTTAAAAAGTTATATTTACTAGCCACATTTATTGGTATTTGCATGCCAAGTACTGTTCAAATGGTATTTCAACTTTTTTCCCTCAGTTTCACACCAATAGAAACGCAATAAATTGTGGTTTATTTACTGTTTTGCTGCTGAGGTTCTTTTCCACAAAAATATTACTTTCTTAATTCTTCTGAGATCTATTTGAGCCGTGAATTTGGTTCCTTTCGTTTTACTAGCTACTATGTGATAGAGAGACAGAGAGTCGCCTCAATGTCATCTATTAGAAAAAAGGAAATAAGTATAAAGATTCCTGTTTTTAAAATTAAGCTCAGAATTGTCATTTGGGCTTGGTTCTTTATCCGTTGGGAATCTACGTCATGTAGCAACCGGAATTGCTCCTCTTTATAAGAAAGGTGCGCGGTGGAGCTTTTAGTTTTCCGAAATCCAAAACCTATTATTCACGTATAACAATATCTGTTTATGGCAAATAATGAAGTGCAAAGACATATTTCTTAGTTGTATTTATCAATTGTCGGCCTCGGTCTCATCTTCCTTATTTCTGCACTTAAACACCTGCTTTGGGATCCGTGTCTATTCCACTCTATCGACATGATGTGGTCATTCCTGTCTGTAAGATTGTATTTTATTATTGATTGCTCGAACATTTAATTATTTTATTTCCTCATTTCTGATCCCGTGTAGTCTGATACATTTCATTACAAATCTCAGAAAGTTCATTTTGGCATAGTGTAACGCCCGGTTTTTGCTCTCTGAAGAGTCCAACATTTACGTACTTCCAAACATTAGAGAAGGGATGTAATACACAAAATAACATGATAACACATGTAAGTTAAATATATTCATTACAATGAGTCACAGATTACCACATAAGTTACTTACATAATATTTATTTTCGTATCTGTTTCTTTATACCGGATGTGCGATTTCCCCGTTTTGGGGCAGTGTTTGTTGTGGGCGGCTCGGGGTGGAGGCGGGGCAGGGGGAAGACACTTGCGCAAACAGAGCTCTGGAGGCGCGGGTGACAAACTGGGAGTCTTCCGCTGAGAGCTAGTGTCGGCCATCTGCTTCCCTCCATCTACTGGGCGCTGGGAAATATATATAATGAAACAAGTACGAGTGATTATATATGTAAACACACATATACATATAAAGTTACAAACAAAGAAGCAAGAACCCTACATAGTATTAAGAAATGTTTCAAGTTCGGTACGCCAAAGCGCTTACTTATTAACTACACAATTAGATGAAGCTAAAATTAAGTTGTTGTTAGTTATTAAGAAAAGTAACCCCTTCTTAACTGCTTTAGCCGCAAGGCAGCAGCATTCTGTGTACCAAATGAAGACAAATAAGTTCTCAGGGGTACTGCAGAGGGGAAACTCTCGGGCGCTGGGGAGGCCAGGGAGCTCGCCCCCTCCCTTCTCCTACCCCCACCATCGGGTTCAAGTGTGCCCATCTTCATTGTTTCATTCATACATCGTTAATATACTAATTGCTTTTTTCAGTTCGAGAATTTCCGTCTTGTGCAGTATTTGACAGTTTTAATTACTATTCGTAACAGCTTCTCAAACGATACATGTGGCTCTAGCTCTGAAGTGTCTAAATCTGAAAGTCATCTTTTCCTAGCGAGAGTCATATCTTCACAGAAGGGAAATTAGAAAAAAAAAAATACAAAAAATCAAATGTGCATACAAATATTTCATTTTCGTATTTAAAAAAATCAACCAGTACTAGGATTTTGTATTTTGCAAGTTAGTTACGTAATTTAATGTTACGTGATTACATTAGTTCGGCATTTACGATTTCATATTCGCGCATGGGCGAGAATAACAAAAAATATCACCATAGGAGTGCATTGTCGAATTTAAAAATAGTGACTTATGACCGATCATCACGTGTGATACGGTTATCCAATCGCGAGCTTGGATACCTAAAATTAAAGACGTAGCGATTGGATAACCAAGTCCAGCTGACGATCTGCCACAAGTCACTACACTTAAATCGGACAAAAACCAAAGAACGTTCTAATTTGCGCAGAAATGAAGAAGCAGGACGCAGTTTATGTAAGTGTTGTATCCATGAATGGGCTCGGGTCAAGTGCCCCAGTTGGCCTCCTTGCGAGCGGGCCCGCTCCTGACCTCTGGCCCTGGGCTCCTCGCATCCGCCCCCGCCTTCGCAGACCAACTGCTGCGCTCGCGGTCCACTCTCTCTGACCGCGGGTCACTTCTTTCACACCCACGCCCCTGCCCTACATCCCTCCTTCTGCGCGCTCGTCTTCCGGCTTCCTACGCCCTCTTTTCGTTCCCTCCCTCTCTTCATTCCTCGTGGAGATTATCTTGATCGCTGTGATCGTGCATCTGAACATTCCTTCTCTGAATATCGGGTTTCGGGTAACATTCTTTGCCGCTCACGCCCTGCAGCCTGGTGGTTCTATAAATCCTGTTCGTTCTTTTTTCGAGTAGTATAGAAACGTAACCATTCCAGTACTAGGAATAGTAATACATTTTCATCTCAAATTTTACACGCTAGCGTTTTCGATTGTATTAGTACGAAGGTTTTTTCGCTGTTTATTATTGTAATGTCTGAAACCTCAACTTATGGATGTCGTTCTACGATGACATGTTTGTACTGAATGATATGATTCTCCTTTTACATTGTCACTATGAAAAATCTTGCTTTATGGCGTAATTAAATGTTTAAGTTTATATTGATGCGATAACCGAGACTTCGTTCAGATACAACTTCGCAGATGAAAATTCGACTCATTAGTGTCTCTAGCAATCCAATAGAAACGACAAAACTTTAGTTAAAAATAGTCGCAAGTCTTCTGTGTAACACTTTACTACCATTCCGAATTTGCTTACTTGAACAAGTTCAGAGGCGCACTCAAGTTTTTTCCTGGTGTATGTGTGTATGTCGGCGAGGGGGGGGGGAATCAGGTTGTGTCCAACCGTGATGATGTTTTCTTATAAACGTTTTCATTTATGCTGAATATTAAATGTATTTTATTTGTTGACTTATAATTAATATTTATAACGTAAACAGTTGGTGTTTCGGATGCCTTTTTGTAAATACAGAAAATTAGGGAAAAGTTATATTTTCTATTATGTATCATGTGTTGCCAGGGGGTGGGGTGCATGAGCCATGAAGGAGCCACGCGCGATAGAGCATGCGTTATTGAACAAGTTCAGTCACTTACTTACATTAATAAAAAATAGCCGATTTGAAAATCCCGTTAATAATTTCGTGGGACAAATGATGTAGTAATTGTGAAAACAGTTAACCTCTCTGGAATATCATTCAAAATAAACGTAAATTTCACCATGTTGTACCAACGCTGCCGTGTTGCAATGCAGGGGGGCCCTTCCGCGTCTTCTGAGCTGTCGGTGGGTGGGGGAGGGGGTGGGGTGGGGTCGAGGGCCGCGTACTCTGGCGGTGACCGCGAGTGGTTGCGCGCCGCCGCGGGTGCACAGCGGGGCGGAAGTGGCGGAGGGCGCCGCAGGGCCGGGGCTTATCCGAGCGGGCGGTCACGTGCTCGGGGGGTCGGCGACCCCCGCCGCCGCCGCCGCCACCGCCACCGCGTCCTTCTCTTCCTCCTCCTAGCGGGCGCCCGCTGCGGTCGGTCGCAGCTGCGGCAAAGGGTCGCTACGCTCTTGCACGTTGTTTATTTCCCTCCACAGTATAGAGAGAATACTACTATAGAACTACTATATTACTACTATATGCGGCGGCGATGGTGTAGATTAGCGTATCGGACTGCTATACCCAAGTTTGCGGTTCGAACCCGATCGAAGCCGTGGTTTTAAGGGCGAAAAAATCCTTCGTACGTCTTCCTTCGGAGTTATAGTTGCAGTTGTATGATTATGAACAATTGATTATGAACAGAATAATTTATTATATTTGTTTACCTGTAATGTTCTTAGTAAATGCGTTATACATTCTAAACGTCCTTATCGCCTATGTTGTCGCCCTTAAACAAATATAATAAATTATTCTGTTCATAATCAATTTTTCAACTGCAACCATAGATCTAAGTGATGTACTGTACATATCTTTGTATATAAATATTTTATCTGTTCTCTAGCCCTGATGAAGGCCAAATATACGGCCGAAACGTCGGCAATGTAAAATGTGTGTTTTCTTTCTTGTGACCCAATCTCAATAACCAGCAGACAGATAATTACATCGGGTCAAGAATCATTGAATATAAATTAATAAATACTTCTCTTTTATGACTAAGCATTAGTGGTGACTTTCAAGGTTGTTCTAATAAATACTCTCATTTCTTACTTGCTTCCGTGTTAGTATAAACCATCAGCATATGGAATTCAACATTTTATCAATTCTAAATCATGATAACTATTCCGTCCATGTATGTTAAATTAATTTTTATTAGAAAGAAAATTTCATTATCCAGTTATCATCAAGACGTTAATCGGCATCATCAGTCGCCACCGTGAAGTTAAATTAGGTCAAAATATATTCTCTGTTAAGTCTTGTAAGCGATTGTTTTGCCATTGACGGTAAACCAAATTGGAGGGCGGGGCGTGGTCGATGTTTAACGCGGAGAAATGATTCACAGTTATTTCACAAACTTTACCTAACTTGTGCTTGAGCTGTTTTACTCTGCATTATTCGTATTATTCCTCCAATTAGAGGATGTTCGCATGATGTCAATGTATTTATGTAATTATATTGCAAGAATAACACACTAAAATTTCGTTTTAAGAAATATTATTTTCATTCACAACTATGTGATAAAATTCAATTTATTGTGAGTTTTAATTAAAAACGTGGTAAAATGTAAACAACGCAGGCTCTTTGAATTTAGGTATTTATGACCTGTCCGTTTACATCCGTTTGATGATTTAATTCAGAGGAATATATTTTTCATCTGCTTTTTGATGTGATTTGTATCAATATTTGCAATATTCTTGTTAGTGACGGTATTGGAAGAATGTAAATAACTCGTGAAATCAATCAATCAATCCAACTACACGCAACAAACCGACACTTTGAGACATTAAGGACTTGTGCTACAGCCCGTATGTCTGGTGGCAAAGCACATTTCGCTGTGCGAGGCAGTTTTCGGTGCTACTAAACTGTTTTGGAAATTGTCAAAAAATTGTCTATTGTCTGAACGGACCATATCACATGCCAATTACTACAATGCTTTATAACCTTAGAAATCGAGTCTGAGTGATCACTCAGATACGTGTATTAAGAGGCTCGGCCCATGTATCTTGGTGTTGGGAGAGTAAATGGTGGACATCCTACTCTTGTAGAGAGCTCTCGCGAACAAGTTATGAGTAATGAAACTAATGAAACGAGGGCCGGAGAACGAAGTCTGTGGTTACTGGCCTACGTGGCAGAGTGCTGAGTGTGACGAGCTCATGGAGAGTCTGTTTCACGTTGTTCTGATTTGTTCTTACTAATAAGTTACTAATACTAATAACATTGTAACTAATTGAATTACTAATAATGTTGTTACGGGAGGTAGTGTATAGGTTTTGATCATTTAAAATAGGCTTGGCTGCAATAAAATCAGTTCTTTTATATTCATATTTTTCATTTCATTGCTGATTGGTAGAGATTTGATAGGTTTGATAGCAGTTTATGTTAGGTCTCTATCCAGTTTTAAAATCTAATGATATTGAAATAAAGTGCGATTTCATCACGTCTCTTATCACTTCATACGGCTATTTACATGATATAAAAACCTATTCAATTTTTCTAAAACAATTTAACTCTAAGTTCATCTGAACTAATCTGGAGAACGATTAAACTGATTTCGATGGGTTTTTTACTGAAAAATATGTTGCATTCGGAAGTAATAATTTAAATTATCTTTTTCAGATCATTATCGCCTATTAAATAAATAAGAATTTTTTTCTAAATTCCTTATCTAATCTTGTACGGCATTTTCTATATCTTACTGCAAATGTTCACACTTGACCTTCAAAACAAGAAAAAAGTCATTGATCACATGATATAAAAAAACTTTCACCCACCTTTCCCGCCCAGGAAAATAGCATTAAAGTGCGCATTCTGTTTTTCGCGAAAATTACGGAAATGGGGAATATCTTATAGTGCATCTGAATATTATTAAATCTTATAAAATGTCATACAAAATGCATTTTAATTAATTTCGATATTGCAATTAGACTTGCATAAATTCAAGGTTAAATTTCAAAACTAGATCTAATAGAATGTATTCCCATCTCTTCACCAATTCTAAGATTGCTGCAAGTTCTAAGGTACTGACAAATAAACTTAGCATTTCGATTGCTGTGCTTATGGAACTTCCAAAGTGGATGGTCGTCGTTGAAGAAGGTATTAAGATGGATAGACCGAAAAAATAATTTATCGTGCATTACTGCTGTAATGACTTTGGGGTTCTGGGAGAAGTACCCCCAGAATTTCGAACGACATATCTAATTAAGAAATTAATATGATTTTGAAATGAAGATTGGTCAAGAATACACGACAATGGATGGGAATGCGGTGAAAACTGATTGATTGTAGTTAATGGTGATTATTAAATAAGTACTACCAGGACAATGTTATTAATTAAATACTAACAGGACATCTACTTAGAATCTATCGGATAAAACCGCGGAAACAAACAATGAAATCAATCCATTCTCATATGAATCAGTCCATTCTCACAATTCTCAGCCAGACATACTATTATCTGGATCCAAATATTACGCTGGAATTTGAACCTAGAATCTCCAGGTGGCCTTCCTCTACGTCCGTTTTGCAGGCTACATTAGACGTTTTAAATGATATCGTAGGCTTCCGCAGCCAGAGTCATGATCTGAGCTGTCCGGGTGACGCCGCTTCACCCGGACAGCCCATATGCATTAGACGTTACTGCTTTTGGCGGTGTCACTCTTTGTGCAGTGGGTACATCGCTCCTGTCCATGGGGCAACGGAATGTGTTGTGGGGGAGCCCCGCCCCCCGGCGCCCGCTGCGTGACTGGGCCTCGGCGCGGCGCGGGCGCCTGGGGCCCCGAGACCGCAGGGCTGACGTCAGGCTACCGCCCGCCGCGTCCTGTGGGATAGGCCGCATCCTGCCCCGGGCGAGTCCGGGAGGGGAGTCCCTCGCCCCTCCCCGCCCCTCCCCGCCCCGCCCCGCCCCGGCACGGCACGGCACGGCAGCTCGCTAGGACCCTGGTCGAAGAGCCGCTCCCGGACACGGGCCAATTAGTCACGTGCTTGCGGTGGCGCTCCCCCTTCCCCCACGGCCAGGGCCGAGAAATCTTACCCTAGTAGTATCTCTCGCGACCGTCGCTGGTTTTCAAAAGTTGAATTGATTGTCCAATTAATTCGATTTTATTATCTTGTCCGATGCTCTTGAAAAAGAAATTGAATGAACAATTTCGAAGAGCTACTTTACTACAGATATGAAAATATAGTTCTTATCTACGTTTGCTTTAAGTATGGAGTTACTTCAAGAACGGGCTACTTTGACTGATCGGAAAACAAATGAACGTTCTGCAGTGTGACATTGCAAGAGATAGTGATAAAGCCATTTATAAATGAAGTAACTGTAAACGAACGCAATGGCAAAATTAGTGCGTGGACGTAATCTGCAGTTATATTGCCAGCAGTGGCTAAGCAGGAGCTGTTAAAGCAGTAACTTCTTATAGTAATCTTTCAATAGCTCTCGCGACCGTTTCTGGTTTACAAATGGTGAATTGAGAGTCCAGTTAATTCGATTTTTACTTTTTTTGTTGTCGGATCCCCTCGAGAAAGAAATTGAATGAACAAGTTCGTAAAGCTACTTTACTTTTGATGTGAAAATATAGTTCGTATTTACGTTTGCTTTAAGCACATGTGAATGATCTCGATTAATATACAAATGGTGATACGAAAGTTAGATGTTAGAAATATTTGTAAGTTAGTTGGCAGGCGAAATTTTGCTTTACACAAAGTACGTTACTTCGTTACGTTATTGTGTATTAATTATATTACATTCAAGTTTATTGAAATATGCGTATCTACAACTTTATTAAATTGGAAAGTTTTGCAATTCTTCATGATATGAACCATTTTGATACTGGTAAGCCCTGACAACTGAAAGCGTCACTGTTTAAGGGGATTCAAAAGATGTACCTCGGGGGAGACAACAGCCTCAAATTTAGGGTATTTGATCTACCTAGGAACACATTTTACTTCAACAATGTTGGCATATTTAGTGATGAAAGTGAGTCCTACAAATCGTCCGTCTAGAAGAATGGAAGTGTGATAGAAAATGTTTATATTATTATTATTATTATTATTATTATTATTATTATTATTATTATTATTATTATTATGTGTTTACTTGTTATTATAACTCATAATTGTTTTAGGAAAATCCCCTTGATTGTTATGGGTATTTAATACCAGAAAAAACAAAGAAAGGATATTATCATCACATAGTATTTGCCAATTTTTAATTAAAAATTAAACCGTTTTCATTTATCATTAAATCACCTTTTCTATTAATTTTAAGATTAATGTCCCTGTACTTTTTGTAGGACATAATGTTATTGAAAATAAACTCAGAGTGCACAATAGATAATTTTTAAAAAATATTCCCATACCAGTTAAACGTTTACTTCTTGAATGCTAGGTTAATTACACGGAAGGTCGCCATAATACGGAAACAATGGTTAAAGCAATTCATGTGAACGGTACTAAAGTAATTGCAGAACAAGATGAAGCTATTTAATTAATCGAGAATGGTATCCGTTAGAGGTCAAAGAGAGAAGCGAGACATAGTGCAAGCGGAGAGCGACGGAGCAAGGACAGACGTCACTGATCGCCGTCTCATGGAACCGGAAGTGGCCTCGTGTTGCTTCCGGTGGAGGCGAGGTCGCGCGGCCTCGCTCGACTGTCGCGGCGGAGTGGAGTAGAGCGAGGTTGCCCGTGCGTTCTCGCCTCCTTCAGAGGGCTTTGGAAGACATGCAGATCCAGGAGCTGGCAACTCGCGGACTGTGGTTATAATTTTCAAGAAATTTAGAACGCAATGACGAACTGTGATTCGTGTCTAAGTATTCCTCTTCCTTTTTAGGGTTGCTTTTTTAATTGATACAGTTGCAGACGTAACAATGTAGTCATCTCTAACGTGGATCATAACTAACCGGAAAATTTACGAAGTGGCATACGTTATTTTAAAATCAGGAATATTTGAGATAAAGCACCTTTACACATTCTGTTCCATATATTATTCATTTAGTGTGAATGGAAAATCACTTTTTTGTGAGTCGTGCCTTGAATCTTGAGTCGTTGTTACGTACTTACATAGTAAAGAGAAAGTATTGAAATGCCACATCGGAGAGGGGCGATTTAATCTGATATTACAAAAGTGGATAAATCTTGTTTCTGTGGGTAGTAAATTACTTCCTCTAACACGCTGTGTAGGCAGAATCCTCGTTTTACGGGTCCTTGATACCGAAACATTGGTTTAGGGTAAAAGGCCTGTCCGTCTATCGTCAGCATTTGCGCTTAAATCAGAGGATTTGATCCTAAATTGATACTCTGACATCGATCTGGCCGAACTCGAGACCTTTTCAAAATTTTGTTAGAAAGGCTCCAAATTTTTTAATTAATTTTTTTCTCGAATGGAACAAACGTTGTGCAGATCAAATTTTTATTGAATTGTTTGAAGCTTCGAAAATCGCAAATGTTAAAATATTTTCGGCGTCTTTCTGCATATTTTAAGTTGGAAGAATTTGTAAGAGAGCGAATTCTTCTTGGATGATATCTGTTCTTCAATGACAGGTTTTAAATAAGATTATATACAATGTTTCGAAAATATGAGTAGTTTTCGTTTAAATTTTCGTGAAATACAATTTAAAAAAATATTTTCTCAAAAAGAGCTATAATTTTTTTCGTAAAATGTTTTTCCCAAATAGACCTAATTACGTTTGTAAAACTGGGGCAGGTTCTGCTTTCGTTCAACTCTTCATTTTCAATAATTGCAAAAGTTATAAATAACACTTGAAAATATGTACTGTTGTAGCATCACTGGTTTTTACAATGAGAACTTGAATCCAAAACAATCTTTACGAAGATATTAGCATTTTTTTCACATATCGGAAAAAAATATCGTAAAAATTACTTTATTAAGCTGAAGGTGGGAGGAGAAACGAAAAGAAACGGGAACCTCAATAATTGTTGCGTTTTTCTAGGACTTTTTTAAAGCGATGAGATTTTAATTCCACCTGTACGGAATAACGAGTCTATTTACAATAGATTCGAAACATACTGTTGTGTTGGGGGCGTTCGGGAAAACTCATCGTAAATGAAAATAGTAGGCAGAATCATCAGAGACTAATTTCTTGACTAGTATATAACTAATAACTACAACCTATAACCACTAGTGTATTTACATCCCGTAATTAGAATATAAAATAAATATCGTTCAGAATGAAGAAATAGAAACGCAAAGACATTCTATAATCCAGAGAAGCCATTTTGAAGGTTGTGTTGCGAAGTCGTAAGAACGCTCCCTGAGTGCATTTCTATTGTGGGACTGCCTCCCGCCCGCCGAGTGGTGTATGCAGAGTCCCTTTCACGGCCAGCGCAGTATAATTTCGCCACGCCGCCGCGCCGTGCCGCGCCGCGCCGTGTGCTCTGGAGGGGCGCGGGCGCTGCGGGACCGGGTTCGGCGCAGGTCGGTGAAGGCCGCCGGGTTTTTGCCGGGCGCTGCGGTCGCCGCCGCCGCCGCCGCCACCACCGCCCCTTGGGAGCGGGTGGCTGCAGCGCGGAGCCGCGCGGACCGCCCGCTCTCCTTGCCGTCGCCGCCACTCACCCGAAGGGTAGTGATGAGACATCGATAACAAAACATCCATGTTAACGAACATCGATTGTCGAAATTAAAACGTCGATGTCGAGGTGGCTAAGATCGAGTACCGTCTCAGTGCATCGTTCCGAAGGGTCGCGGGTTCGAGTCCCGCCTTGGGCATGGTTGTTTGTCCCTTGAATTTGTATGTGTTGTCGCGGAGGGCCTCGCGTTCTGCTGACCCCAGATCAGAGGAGCCCGCAAGTGTGTTGGTCTAGAGTATGGTCGAATATGCGTCCCATCGGGAGATAAAGGGTAACCGGCTGTGGGCTGGATAAAAGCCCTAGAAAAAAAAAAAGAAAAAACGTCGATGTTAATAAAATGTCGGGTAGACCAGGAAAGGTGGCTCAATGCATCAACTGATGTTACTGTAACGCCTCGGACCGGAAGGTCTTAGGTTCGAGCCCTGACGGCAGCAGGACTTTCCACCCTAGTTTTACCGCTAGGTGGTGGGAGATACCTAGTTGAAGAAAACCCCACTATTCGACGGTAGGTCGGTGCCGAATCTCGCCATCCAGTGCGGGGAGATCACTGCCACCTCCAGATGAAAAAACATGCACTACACTTACGGGACTAATGTCCTCGGTAGTTGACGCTCCCGGAATCTCAATCAATCAATTCAACGCGGGGGATGCCGGGTGGGCATGTGCTCCTTCCCCAATATTTTCAAGTGCATCCAATAGTTTTATTCTCTTTTCGTTTTTTATTATTAGCGTAGACTGATTTACCCTAGCTAGCTAATAGCTGAGTTTTTGCTTCCTTCAAAACTGAAAATGTAGTTCTAAAGAAAAAGAAACACGATTCAGCGGTAATATCATCTGAAACACTCAAGATTCACTGGAGTGAATCCTTCCCAATATAGTCAATTGAGAAGCCAGATATATTGCAGCCTTTGACTGTTGCAAGATTTTTGGTTCTATCAATATTTCAAATTTGTAACATGTACTAGTGGTTAAGATAATTAGATATTGCTTAAATCAATATACTTGAAAGTGTGGCAATTTTTTTAATGTTGATTAGTTTTCTAAGTTTATTATAAGAGTATATTATTTAAATAATAAATAATATAGTTGTAATAACTTCGACATAACGTAACTTTTTATAAAAAATCTAGTGCGAGCTCCCTATTTATGTCAACAATTTAATAAATAATATAGCTTAAACTAAAGACCGAGGAGGTACCAACATTTAAATAACTTCTTTCAATGTCCCCTCTCCCCAAAATTTTAAGTACCAGAGATAGCCATGAATATTACCGCGTGATCTCGAGATTTCCCGAGACCAGTTCGGTACCCTGGCTATAACTCCCGAGAAGCCTCGGGAGCTCGGTTGCTGCGTGCAGCGTGCGTGGCTTAGGAGGAGCCTGCGAAGTGGGGTTATAGTTTCAGAGTTTTCAAAACATCGATGTTTTTATAGAAACGTTCAGAGATATTAAATCCGATATTTTTCCAACATCAATATTTTGTGCTCGATGTTTTTGCGCCTTTGATGTTTTGTTTGAGAACGAAATAATTCTGTAATCAATTTTGTAAAATTTAAAATATGAAGTAATTGATAACATGTGTGCGTATGACATCCCTTTCTTCCCGTACCATTCTACCGCAGATGGAGGAATCTGAGTCCTGAGGTAACTTTGAGCTCTCAGTATTAGTTTTGTTAATTTTATACTTATTTTAAACTTTGTTTTGCCAATTAAATCTTTATTTTTAATTAATAAACGCGGTCACTGTCAAATTAAATTGTGACTCGTGAGAATATTTAATGTTAGAAGTAACTAAACCGTCAATGTTTACAAACACGTGTCGTCTAATCGACAAAACGCCGTACTATATTTCTAAGTGGTTTTGTAGTGAAATGACTATTATTTAAGAATTGTTGATAGTCTACAAATGTTTCTATGTTTTTTTTATGTTATTATGCTTTTCTACTTAGGTATACAATTGAAATACGTGCAATTGCTTTCTATTATTGTCATCCGTCTTTTCTATAACTGCCACCACTTATCTGATCACCACCTCATCTACCATAAAAATGCAGAACAGCTAATGCCATAGGCATCAAATGCCAAAAACCTTCTTGATACAGTAACGTCAATTTTGTGCCTAACGGATAATCAATCTTATTAAGTCGATGGAAAAAATTGTTAGTCTTAAAAGAATCATCCTATTTTCACGTGCGCGTGTGCATAATTGCGTGCGCAAGCGTGTTAGAACGCACGTTTCGTTGAAGGTATTTTGATGTTTTAAGAGGACACATAACGTATTAAAGTCTTCTATTTGTGGGTGAGACGTTCATAAATGAGGGGTTGATTCTCGAACTACCTAATGTTAATGCCATCCTTACTAGTCAACTACCTGGAGAACCCAGAGAAAACATGAAGCTAGAGATTAATTTTTTGATGCAATCTGTTCTCTTGTATTAGATCTCTAAATAATTTCATACTTAATTTTTTCAAAATATTTTCATAATTTCATTTCAGTTTATTAACCCGAAAACCTGAAATTCGAGAAACAATGAAAGTGTATTTCATTTGTGGTAAGGAAATCAGGCTTAAATCAACTTACAAATTACGAAGCTTTTTACTTGTTACCTGTTACAACGCGTCTCGTTGGCTTTCAAACCACTTGTGATATTACTTATGATACTTATGATAATTCTTTTAGTAGTGTGATAATTAATTTATTTACGTCGATCCACTTAGAAGAGAAATGTGTGACTGGTGTGAACCGACAAAACTGCAAACACGTTGATCATGTGTGACATGTGTGATATTTCCTTTATAAACGAGAACTTGTCGAAAAGAAAGTTAGGTAGAACGTTTCCTTTAAAATATACTTGATACACTTAGCAAGAGAAAATTTTAACCGTCTTCCGGTACAAACACTTTGGCGGATGCTGACTTCCTTTCCTCAGTAAACGCGTTTTCAAATTCTGCTCCCACGAGTGCGCTGACGTTAACACTATCTTCAATCATACAGTTATGCTGATGCATGTGAAAATTACTTCTCACAACATTTCTTTCGCAAAGGTTCTTGAGGAAGTGCACTTAGGAGTGTTCTTAGTATGAGTCACTATGTATTGTCTCTAGGAAAATGCGTGAAAATGGGTGATATGACAGCTTCGACAGGTTCATCCACTGAAAGGTGTTGGAGAGAGCAAATAACTCTATTCATTTGTACAACAGAAGTTACGTAAGTTAATATAATTATGAGACATAAAATCACATATGAATTACCCCACGTGCGTATAGTCGATAACAATTATATGAAACCAACAGAATAGAGATGGAAACTTGAGTAATGGAACTTCATTAGCTGGAATTCCTCAATACAACCGATTTCTTTTAACCATCTATACCGTTTCTTCCCACGCATCATACGCAGTAACTCGAACACTCATAGGCCGAAATTCTGTCTTCCTGGAACTTTTCCTTTTCCCCTTCCGATTCGAAACATCCATCTAAATTCCTCTGTTCAAGAACGCATTTCTTGCTTTGACGCAATCCTTAACGCTCCTTTGCCTGGCCGCCTTGTCAGTCGAGAGGTGTCGGTCGCTCGCAGGTGAAATCCGACGTGTCTGTTGGGCATGGCCTTCCTCTGGTGGCCGATGGGCGGCCTCCGGCGCAGCGGCGTGCGAAGGATACCAGGGAGTAGGGATGTGATATAGGTGTCGATGTTTTGGGTCGATGGATTTTGAACATCGATTTTTAACCTTTAAACATCGATTTTTAAACTTTAAACATCGATTTTTAAAATTTAAACATCGATTTTTAAACTTTAAACATCGATTTTTAAACTTTAAACATCGATTTTTAAACTTTAAACATCGATTTTTAAACTTTAAACATCGATTTTTAAAATTTAAACATCGATTTTTAAAATTTAAACATCGATTTTTAAAATTTAAACATCAATGTTATGATACATCGATTAGCGATGTTGCATTCCCAGTAGGGATGCGATATATACGTGGACGGTTTCGTAACATCTATGTTTTTATAGAAACATCAATTTATTTCAATCGATATATTTTTAACGTCGATATTTTTACATTTTCCTTGTTTTGTTTATGAAAGTCCCTTAACTACAATTTTGCGTAAGTTAAAATACGACATAATGCCAGCTCATGTGTTCAACCGAAACGACCGCTGTTTGTCCTTCATCGAGCAAACTATTTCTCGCCCGAGACATGCAACCGACGTTCTGGTATTTCCTACGTCTATTCTGATATTTCGCACATACACTGCGGTTTTTACTTTGTTGCGTCTGACATTTCGTCAGCTGTTACGGTGGCATCCAATCGGAACCTTAAACGTCACTAGTGACGTCACTATTTTGGCGTTCAACCTTCCAATTGCAAGATGAAACAGCTGATTTACTTCAAACACAGCTTAATAAAAATTGCAGTTTACAGAGGCGGCCAACGTACGCGTCATGGGCATAGCGCCTCCCCCTTCTTTTCATACCCTTCTTCGGTCATCTGAAGACTTATTGATCCTTTGAGACTTTGCTTTGACTTAAGCTTTCCTTATTAATCCTTTGAGACTTAAGCTTTGATGCTCAGTTCTGTACATTTTTCTTATTATTGTTTAACTTTGCTTTCAGTTAAATCTTATATCTAAATTAATAAACACTGCCACTGTGATATAAAATTGCGTTGCGTACGAATCTAATGTTAGAGGTTTCTAAATCAGCTTCAAAGATTCGATGCTCAAAAACGTTGATATTCTTTGGTTGATGTATTATAAACATCTGTTTTAATTTCGAACATCTATTTTTGGTAACATTGATGTTTCGTTGTCGATTTCGCAGGACCGACAGGGAGAGTTACGTTCATCCACCTGTCAGTTAGATAATCCTCACAGGTTGACCGTGTTGCGACGCTCGTTACTTGGCTGTTGCTGCGGCGGCGGCGGCTGCGTTGGGTAGTTGACTCGGTATTTTCTAGTTTTTGCCGGGCCCTGCAGCTGTTGGCTGGCGCTGTTCGGAAAGCGAGCGCCGCGCGCGACTTTGCGTGCTTGAGGTACGGCCCGATGCCAGGGGAGCCAACTTCATTTCGCTGACGGAAGGTGGAGACGTGACCAGGAGTTTTAAGTCTGGTACGAAACAAAAAGGGAGTGGTAAAGTAGAGGTACAGATTGGAACGTCTCATTTTTAAGCGGATTTCGTATTGTTATCCGGACGATTAGGTAGGGGATGACGAATACGAGTATTTTTGCTTCACTTCTTTGTATCCTATTATTTCTGTCATCTTATTTGTTTATTCAACAAAATTAATGCGGCATAACTTTCATTTTTCAAGCAAGCTAATAAAATAATTTAAGCGCTAACTTACGTTAACCATTTTTTTTCCAAAATTCATTATATGCCTTGTTTGTAGTAGAAGAAGAATTGCTTTTTGTATCATGTTTATTGACAACAGCACATGGATGTTTCAAAACACTTAATTTGACAGAGGCTGTGCTTACGATTGGTCAAATTTTAAATTAGTTTCCATGACTTCGTCATTTTAATGGGAAAATCAAAAATACAAATAACAAAAAAAAAAAATCAAACTATTCGTTTTATCTGTAAGAGTCCTCCGTTAATAATAATTTTTTCAACAAATACTACATAATCCTAAATCTAATTTTTTAATGCTTTAAAATACTATAGCCTTGTTTTCAAAATGCGATTTTTTAAATTTTAAAGCGCTAGTGATTATCAGCTGGTGCAGTGTTGCCGGTGCCGGTGCGGCAGGGGCAGCGCGAGGTGTGGCGAGGCGAGGTGAGGTGCGGCGCTGGCGTTGGCGCGGGAGCGGGGCAAGGCCGCGGCGCGTCCTTCCGCCCCCGACGCGCGCTCTGGCAGGCGCAACCGCGCGCGGCCGTCGCCCCGCGGCGTGTGGCGCCCCGCCAGCGCCCGCCACCAGCGCCCGCTACCAGCGCCCGCCCGGGGTCACCAGCCCCCGACGCCGCCGCCGCCGCCGCCACCACCGCCACCATTGTCGCCACCGCCACCGCCACCGCCACCGCTACCACCGCCACCGCTACCACCGCCACCGTCACCGCTACCACCGCCACCGCTACCACCGCCAACGCCACCGCTACCACCGCCACCACCCCCTCTGCCACCGCTACCACCGCCACCGCTACCGCCGCCACCGCCACCGCCACCGCCACCGCCACCGCCACCGCCCCCTCCGCCACCGCCACCACTACCACCGCCACCGCCCCTCCGCCACCGCCACCGCCACTGCCACCGCCACGCCCACCGCCACCGCCACCGCCACTGTTACCACCGCCACCACCCCCTCCGCCACCACCACCGCCACCGGTATTACAGCCACCGCCCGTCCACCACCGCTACCTCCGCCACCGCCTCCGCCGCCTCCACTACCGCCTCCTCCTCCTCTGCCGCGCCACCACCACCGCCACCGCCACCACTGCCGCCGCCGCGACCGTATGTCCCGGAGTGACGAAAGCGACAGCGACAGTTGAATTTTTTTTGGGATGTGTGTTAATATAATGTACCTTATGGAACTTGAGCGACCAAGTAGTGCCGAATGTGGGTGTCTCATTGGACTTGGAACATCCAATGGAAGGTCCAAATATCAAACAGTTCTTTAATTTTCCCGAGCATATATGAAATGATGACATTCACGCGACCGTGTGCCCCAGGGTGGCGAAAGCGACAGCACCAGTACAGTTCTTTGGGATTATTGTCAGTGAAATGTTCCTTATGGGACTTGGGCGACCAAGTAGTGCCCCATGCAGGCGTCTCATTGGACTTGGGCTATACAACAGGGCCAAGTATCAAACACGTCTTTAGCTTTCCCGATCATTTATGAAATAATAACGACATCGATGATTTGGAATGACGCCCGTCTGCTCGACACCGAAATTTATTTGTGTGTGTGTTTGTGTGTGCGCGTGCATGTGTGCGCGTGTGCGCGCGCATGTGTGTATGTATGTGAGTGAGTGTGGAGGAATTATGGATATTACTCAGGTATTATCGAGAGTTTCTCTTTCTGATGGCATGCTTTATCGTAATACGTGGAAATGTAGTGGAACAAAATTTTCTGAGAAATATATCCATTATAGGAATCGGTAATTAGTTTAGAGGGTGAACAGTTTTAAGTATTTTTGTGAGTTAAAAAAAAAAAAGGATTTCAGACCCTCCGGGGGGTTTTCGTGAATTCCATCGTTTGGTACTTTGTTAGTGAAGCGCCCTAAAACGATATTGGAGCAGAACTGACAGACACGTATATCATAATGGAATAGGCTTTTTTTCCATGTGTCGTGTGCCTAATAAAGTGCGCTAACTGTAAAAGTTACTGCAGGTAAGTTCGCGTGTTCAAACACAGATCAAAGTCCACGCGTTACAACTATAAAAATACTCCCGCTTCATTTTATTTCTGTCCGCCTATCGAGCTACTGGTATGTTTTTCGAAACGTTCAGCTTTGCGATATATGCAAAGCGTTTGTTAGCATCTGTCGTGTATTCTCTGATCGACCCCTTGTCAACTTCAGATTGTGGAGATGAATAGTTTTTTTTAATCCGTTTTGTAATGCTTAATGTTTAGAGAAGATTTTCTTTGAACTCCAGTCACACATTTAGTCATTAATAACAAATATCTATTAATTGGTTTTTATATTTGATTTTTATGATTTTAAGTAATGATATTAACAATAATATATTACAAACTGTTTGTCTGTGGATTTCCCTTAAGTGACTTGATCAACTAAGAAGGAATAGCTGTCTACTTTTCCTTGGGCCACCAATAGAGACCATTTACTTATTTCCAAGTGAGAAAACTTCTCCTGTTGATAATTATTAACAATTTTCTTATTAATTTAACATAAATAGTTATCTGTTTAAATACTTATTTACTCTGTATCATTTATTTTTCAGTATTACAAACGCTTTACAATATGTTTTTTAATTTTTTTTGCATATCTAGTAATGACAGAATGCTTTATTAATTTTTTAATTTTATTGTGATTTCAACCTTGTATGAGAATGACTGATTTATTCAGCGAAACTAACCAATTGTATTACGCATATTAAAAAGATAGTTTTCAATTTCCTAACGAACTTGCATGTATCCTTTACAATGGAAAAAAAATCAGGGACGAGTTTCATCTCCAACATTTAATTACAGGTTTGTACCGAAGACCTTCATGACATCATTAATTTTGAAGAAATAGTATTTCTTCGTCATATCTAAATACGCGGATGTACTTCAAAATATCGTGATATCCTGTAACATATGAACATTGCGTGTGACGAAAGGCTGTACGTAATAAATGAGAGAAAGAATTTGACGTTAGTAACTTCATTGGAATTAGGAACTTCTTTTCTACATCCCCACGAAAGGATGAGCTTCTCATGAGAAGATACGCGCTTAATTAAATTAATAGTTTTAATTGTAAATAGTGATGTGTGTTTCATGTCAAGGAAAACGTTGGCATGATTATAACATCTATCTACGGACCATGAGCGATGGAGTTTACATTCTCGTAAAAAGCAAATGAAAATGTGGAATGAGGAATAGTAATCGGAAGAAATAGTTGGCTAATTTTCAAAACAATCATTAGCTCATGTTTGCAGACATAATTTACGTTTTTTAAAAATTATTTTACTAATTCATGCGGTTTACTCCTAATCTGCTTCTTATAAGAGTTCAGTTATCCCGGAAAAGATAGTTCAAATGAGCTAGATACCGCTCCTAATGACGTAATTATGTACTCATTACCCTAACGTCACCTGAAATGTGATAGTCCAAGAATTGGGATGAAATGGATGAACATTGATGTATTAAAATGAATATTGATGTTAAAAGTACCATTACCAAACAGATTCCCATAAAGCTGAAAGTAACATCAGAGATCACTGGTATTCACTCTTATATTCCAAATATTTTATTGAAAATTCAGATTCGGCTTGTGTCCTTCCAAATGATAGTTCACAGAAGAGGGCGAAAATGGAAAGTTGCTTTAAGGGTTGCGTGAACGCCGGGCGTATTGCGACAGCGTCGCATTCTTTATGAATTCCCGCACCGGACTCTGGTGAGAAGGTCAGCCGTGCAGGTGTGTGCTTGTTTCACGTGGTGCAATGTGAAGGAGCTTTACACCTGTCAGCGATTTCCTGAATATGTAGGCCGTCTATCTTGACACACCTTATCTATGAATTTCCCATCACATCTGAATTTGCTTGGCTTAATTACACGGACATTGCTTGAAAATTGAATCGCCAAATGAGGTTCGGGCAAACAAAGGGGACCCGAATTCATTCATGAAAGTACGTCCGTTTAGAGGCGGACGGGGTCAACTCGCCTCATTATCTGAATGAATGATTCATTTTATTGTCGTAGCTTCGTCCTCGCTGCGAATTGACCCGAGTGCAGCTGTTTGAGAACACGAAAACACGCAGACAAACAACCCGTAGGCACTTCAAAGTCCCTCATGACGCCAACAGTTGGAGAGACAGCTGCATTTTAAGTCCGGTTCAGCTAAAAATAGCTTGTTGAAATCTTGTAAGTTTCCCAAAGAATGGAATGCAAATTTCAGCTCCTTTTTGTCTTTTAAAACACTGGATAATAAGGAATTGTTGCAGGTAGCATTTATTTTTAAAATATTGAACACAAATCAATTAACATTTTCCTTTTATTCTTCAATATTCCATCCGAGTTCTAGGTAGATGGAGAGCATTTTGAATTGAACCATTCATTTTGAAGTGACCATTCATAGCATTTTGAATTGAGAATAATTATTGATACGAGCTGAAGACGTTTAATGTTCGCGAATGATAAAGTAGACTATTTTTTCTATGCTGTCAGATGATCACTTCATATAAATAAATATATAGCTTATAATTTTTTTATTATTAATTATAGAAAAAAATATTGAGCAATTCAATATTAACTGTGATTCCTTCGTTGATTGATTGATTTTTTCGTGTTTCCGGGCGCGTCAACTACTTCGTTCATTAGTCCCGTTAGTGTAGTGCATGTTTTTTCCCGGGAGATGGCGGTGATCTTCCCCCGCTGGATGGCGAGATCCGGCGCTGACCTACCGTCGGCTAGTGGGGTTTCCCCCTAACCTGGACTCTCCCACCAGCGGGGCGCCGCCCCAGCCGGGACAAGCTCTAAGCCCCCAACAGGTCTCCCGAAGTATGTGGTAGTGTAGTGCATGTTAGTGTAAGTGTGTGTGTAAGGGGAGAGGATAGGACAAGGAAGAGGAAGGACAGATCGCGCGCGGTCCGTGGCCCGTTTGTTAGGGTACTGCTCCGGCATTCGCCTGGTGTTGATCGGAGAAACCACGGAAAACTACCGATCAGAGCAGCCGGCCGCTAGAATTCTCCTCCAGACAGCAGCTGAATTCGACCTAGCTGAAAAGCTAGTGTCGAAAATCCTGCCGCCGTCAGGACTCGAACCTAGGACCTCCCGGTTAGAGGCGCTGCAGTGACATCAGTTGATGCACTGAGCTACCGCTACCGGTGTTATTCCTTCGTCTATAATGTGTTTGGCTGTTTTAAAATATTAAATATTGATTTTTTTAATTGTTGACACAGTCTTTTCGACCGGCGAATTCTGTAGATATCCTGGATCCGGTATGAGGACTACGTGCCTCAGGAATTTTGTTTCTATCCATTGTGTAGTGAGTGTTTCCTGTGTTCCAGCCATCGTAAAACTAATTGTTTTGTTTTTATCTGGACTAGACCCCAATTCTCTAGTCTAGAACTTCTTTTCACATATTCATTTTAAACTGTTCTATTAATTGGACGAGGTTCATCTGAAACGGAAAACGATCTTCCAAAAAAGGAAGCGCGGATGGTGACGTCTTGTGTCGAAATCCGCGCGATCGGCAAAAGCCACGTCGGTCCTCTTCGCGAGGTGCGTGCTACCGCACATTGAGTCACGAGCGACCGACCGTCGGGCTGTCTCAGCCGGAATGCATGACGTCAGGCCCGCGGCCGACGCTGCGACGGAGGCACTTGTTTTGACGCGCGCCGTTCTCGCTAGCGCCGCCGCCGCCGCCCCCACCGCCACCTCCACCGCCGCCGCCTCATGCCACTTCCTTCGCGTTGTCAGTTCGTTGCCGGAGGCCCTCGAGGCAACACCGTGCCCGATGACAGCTGCTCTGGTAAGGCACCTGGCCCAAGCGCTTGATCGCTGCTTTGCTTCCTATGTGCTTGCTCCCGCATCTACACCGAACGGCTTTGTAGGCAAAAGGAGACAAACAACGTGCGCCTAATTTGAAAGTGATTGTGTTTACGCGGTGACTTACGCGGAAAAACAAAGCGAATGTTTACTAAACAGTCGGCTGGTCAATGACTTTGTGTTATCTTATGTTCTTGTGATATTCCAATTGATATGTGAATTGTTTTTTTTATGGAGTTTTTTTTGTGTTAGACTATTTTAATTAATAGTTCTTAAGATTTTGTTTGATTTTGAAAATGTCACTTTTGGGTGAGACATAATGGTAATTAACATAATATTCTGAATCTGCCTATACATTTATTGGCATTAATATTTTTTTTAATGCTTGTGCATTTTTCGTAATTTTATATGCTCTGACTGGAAGTGGGATTTCAAGAATTAGATACATTACTTGTATTCTATACATACGAGTAGATAGATCTATTATAGATTCTTTATCAGTATGTATAATTTCATGTTTCATACAGCCAGTTACATTTGTTTTTTATAATATACATAATCTAAAATAGTTGTAGGATTGAATGCAATAAACGATAGAAATAAGTCTGAAAACTTAGGAGACGCGGAATGTTGCAAAAATCTCCCATGTAAATGAGATTTATCCTCAATAAAAGTGTAGTGGGTACATTTCTTATTTTCTACTTCTACCTGTTTACGAGGACCGAATATCTAGTCTCATTTGCTTCAGCCTCTCATCCTCCAATCATTTAGATGCAAATTTGAGCTTACGTGTCTTCGCGACCGGTCTCAGGGAGTCTGCCAGAAGTAATTAGGTCAAACGGGTTTTCCGGTGCATAGACGTGAATTTTACTGCCTGGGACGAGTTACAGCATTCCTTACGTCACTATTGCAGAAGCTGCTGCTATGGTAAAACATTTTTCATATTGGTTATCACAAAAATTAACGTATGATTCATAATTGTGAATGGAAATGATGTAGACACAATTATTGGTTTTATTATCAAATATCAAATAATTAACTTGCAATTAATTATGCTATAAACCATTGTATTAAAATTGTTTTCCGCCTTAGATAGTTACTGTTATTCTTGTAGATTCTTTCTTGTGTAACATTCTTTGCCATCTTTGTCTTTTTAGCATAAATTTCTTTCGCCGTTCTGATGATTGGTGAACTGACGTTTGACGAAGCGAGTGACATAAACGTGCTCCTACGAACTGCAACGGGGAAACCTTATTACTAAACTTAAGTCAGCATGTTGTATGATAACAAGGAACTGCAACCGCACTGGATTCCTTCCGCTCTACTGAGAAATGCTATCGCCCATGTGGTTTTTGAGTGAGGATTGTCGTTCTTATAACATTTCTGCCCTGTCATTGGCCCGATGCTAGAAACATGATAAATAGCATCCAAATCTTAGGGGAGAACTGGTACAAGAAAGTTAGTTTTTCAATTAAATGGTTGCGTTTTTCATTTCATAAAGTTATACATCCCCATAGGGGTACATACCGAAATTTGTATTAATTGTACTTTGTATTATATCATGTGCTGCTGTGATATTCTATTTAACTCTCTAACTTCTCTTAACTCTCTAATACTCAGCGATTCCCAAGAACAATGTCTTAATTACGACTTTAATGGCAGAGTACCCAAATCGAAATGAAATCAGTTTTGTATAAATTTTAAATAATGTTTCTATAAATGACAATACATTTAAATTATTTGAACATTTTCTTACACTTCGATATTTAACACATTTAAAATAGGAAATTATCTAAAATACACTGATCGGTTTCCGTAGTCGAAGATAAGAAAGTCTCTGATTCCAGAAAGTGCAAATTTTTGTTTATTTTTCTTCCGCAACTTAGTGCGGTCGTCGTCCTATGTGGCATATAAAAACAGGAACTTAGCAGGACACGAACTCGGGCCAGACATTAATGCCGACGTAAATGCTGCTTGAATGTTTGTGGCTAGAAGCCAGCAACTTAAGTTAGCATCTATTGGTCAGGTCTAGGGTTTGGTGAAGCAGCTAGAAGATATTTGGGTTCTTAGAGCGAATGTTTTTCCTAACTTTTCGTAGAATCCTTTGCATGCAAGTTGGAATGTTTGCAACGATCATGCCCAAGGAACACGTTTTGAAGAATTATCCAGTTTTTATTCAGAGAGCTTGCGTGAGCAATTGAGACGAACGGATCTGCGGTTTTTCTACGCCCTCAATCCAGTGAACCAGGAGTGGAAATCCTAGTGTAGAAAGTCAACAGTTCAACGAATTCATATGGGAAAGAAAAATGAAGAACGAATCATGACTCTTACGACTTTTCTAGGAAAAGTATGTCTAAGAGAATCAGTGTATTACGCAGTAATAATGAATAAATGGGAAAGTATAAACAACAAACCGATAGTCTGTTCAGATAATTGATTCCAAAAAAGTTCATATAAACTCTTTAGTTTTATTTATTCAGTAATATATTAAATAAATTTTAAACGACCCATATTTCTTACAGAATACACGTAATGTCCTACTTATTTGGATGACCTGCTTTAGATGATGGTCCTTTATGTAATTTCTATCGTTGAAATATTTTATATTATTACTGTTTAATAAGAATATTTTGGAACTACTATTGTTTGTTATAATCTGCCAGCATCAGTACAAAATGAAGAATTATTATCTTCCTTATATAACAAAAGAATGCCGTTTTGAGTAGCAGCCACTCCCATTCACTAAACTGAAGTTGACCTATGAACCCTATTAAGCGAAAGGAATTCCACCAACATAACGAAGAAACTTCAAAGGACAGGATAACTATTCTCATTTAGATCACTTAGCTCATTATTTGACTAGTAGATACCAATCCATTACCACCATCTTCTTTGTTCTTTTAAAGTGATGGCCACCCTGAGTTGATTTTGTTTACCCACTGAATTGGTCATCTTGTTCTAAACATTGATCGCAGCTTCCAGTGTACTGTCACTGCGTGAATATTCAGTTACGATAATGATATGGATTCCTCCGAAAGAGGTGTGTTTTGTGTTCCCCGAAACTCTCGCCCCGACCGTGTACTTGCTCGAGGGGGATAAGTCCGTTCGGCGGAGTGACAGGTTCTCCTGATTCACGGAAAGCGCGAGACTGCAATTACTGCGCGCGCCGGCGACAGCAGCGCGGAAAGAACGAATCCCCGTTGTCGCGCTCTTCGCCACGCACGTCTGGGCGCAGGGCAGCACGGTTCGTTGCGCCGGGTGGCGACACTGCCGTAGGTCGCGACGGTCTCTTCATTGATTGATTGATTTTTTCGTGTTTCCGGGCGCGTCAACTACTTTGGTCATTAGTACCGTTAGTGTAGTGCATGTTTTTGTTCTCGGGAGATGGCGGTAATCTTCCCCCGCTGGATGGCGAGATCCGGCGCCGACCTACCGTCGGCTAGTGGGGTTTCCCCCTAACCAAGATTCTCCCACCAGCGGGGCACCGCCCCAGCCGGGGCAAGCTCTAAGCCCCCAACCGGTCTCCCGGAATATGTGGTAGTGCATGTTAGTGTGTGTGTGTAAGGGGAGAGGATAGGGCAAGGAAGAGGAAGGAAAGATCGCGCACGGTCCGTGGCCCGTTTGTTAGAGTACTGCTCCGGCATTCGCCTGGTGTTGATCGGAGAAACCACGGAAAACTACCGATCAGAACAGCCGGCCGCTAGAATTCTCCTCCAGACAGCGACTGAATTCGATCTAGCCGGAAAGACGATCTCTTCAGCCAGCCAGTTGAGATGTTTGGTTCGTGTTTCTGAGCATCTTCCTCGGCGAGAATTTCCAGTGATGCTAACCATGACCTTTCCAGAAATTCGGGTGGAAATGTTATTTTCCTGTTTCTTTTGTGTTGTGTTGTTTGTGAGTGTTGTTTCATTTTAAGGTATAGAATGTTTTATATTCCTGTTCATGAATGATACACTTAAATGTATTCAACATTTGCGTTTACAAATTGCTTAAGGGTTCTGCCAAACTGAAAATTAAGAAATTTTAATGTTTTCATGTGTAACAATATCTGGTGGTTTTGGCTCTATTTGAAATCACTAGTAACATTTTAAAATGCGTATATATCAATGTATTTGAGGCAAATCACAAGTATTGATGCAAAACTTTTAGCAATAAATGTCCACATATTTTAACTACTTCCAACAATAAAAATATATTCTTCGAATCAATCTTAGAATTGATTCTTAACATTTATAGTTGTTTATGTTATTATTCCTTTAAGTTAAATTTAAAAGGACGATGCCGAAAGGTCAACTGTAAGGTGTAGCAATATTAAAGTCTCTTAATTAATCAGCTGAGTTCTTAAAGAGGATTACAAACGTGTGGCTCGCGCTTTTTTGTTGTATTCAAATTATTGTTTTTAAATACCTTTGAACATTTCAAAATACAGAATTCTCGAACCAGAAGCTATACTTCAATGTCTTTGAAATTTTTAACTACATACGGAAAGACGATTGTTTTTGTAAATGGTGAAATAAATAAAATGTTCGACAAATAAACGAAAATAGCGATTTAAATGAGTGAACCTTAATAATGAACTAATGAAGTTTGTGGTTTCATTTTAAATGCTAAAAATTTTATTAAAATGTTTGCGAATACTAGCTTGACCATTTTGTATCGTTTGAAATAATGGAATAGTATCGTGGTTATTCCAATAATCGTAATTTTAATATCTGCAACCAGAACAAAATATGGTATAAAATATATACCGAATTATTTCAAACTAAGCATATCTTTAATAAGGAGTCATCAATTCAAAGATTTAATGCAATACTAAAATCTCTTTGAACATCATACAGCAGTATTTTAACCCCCTGCTATTGCCGCAGATTTTAGTTGGTTCGTAGTTAAAGAGTGTTCATTTACGCGAATAACAAAAAAGTTATTTAAAACGAATTGCATGTGTGTTTAATATAAAATAAAAATCTGTATTAGCTAGCGTGAAATTGAGTTATTTAAATTATGCTATAGGAGAGACTCTCATGAAAATTTTTAGATTGAAAAATTGAAAATTAGATTAAGAAATATAGAGCGCTGTTCTCAGTTGGTTTTAGGCAGCTTCCTCATTTCCTCATTTTTTTTATCTGTACAATGAGAATTGAATTAACCTCCTAATCCTAAAGTGGTTGACTATCGTATGGCTGAATGAATGGAAACGTTCATTGCTGCGACTCTGGCACCGTTAAATTGTTCATTGTCGTAAAACTTAATAGGTTGCCACATTTAATTAATGTCAGTTAACCGAGTCTATTGGAACGAAGTTGGGAAGAAATGCATTTCTGACCGCAGCGCGCTCTGGTTACAGTTTGCGTGGCGCGCCTCCAGTGACAAAGCCTGGAACTAAGCCCCTGCGATGTTGTGAATCGGCAACCCTTTCTACAGTACCGCACGGCGGTACACTGTATTGCCCGCATCAGGCGCTAATGCGACATGGTGGCGTTGGTTGCGACGACTGTACCGAAACGAATGGCTTCTCCGAGCGACCGATGGACCGTGATTGTCAGGGCTTCTCTCACGCTCCTTCGGTTTTCTTAGTCGCGTCTGTGTGCGAGTCTTTGCACAAAGCGGGTTCTCTCCGTCGCGTTAACTTCTTGTTCGCCGTCTCTTTCCATTGATGATTCATTGCTAGTCTTTTATGGCGCTCAGCGTCGGGATGACGGACGTGCTCAGCGCAGCGTCTCCTCGCACTTTTCAACGCTGACATAGGACTCGTTTCCTGGTTTATTTGCGTGTCTAAACAGTTGAGGCCGACCTCGGAAAAACGGTCTAAGAGTGTTCTTAACTCCTTTACTTAGCAGTGTCATACATTAAAAAAATTCAATACAACTGATAACCTGGTTGTCTGAAAGGTATTCAGAGGTGAAATTAAGGACTTCGAAGTTGAAAACAATACTTAAAAAACATTAAACTTTCTTAGAAATTATTCGGTTTCTTATTCATACGAAAGAGCAGACTGCTCGCAATATTATTCTGGAAAATTTAATAGTAGATTATTGACCACAAATAGCATTTTTGTTGTAAACATGATATATACAACATTTTGATATGAAGTCAATGACGATTATTTTAACTTTGACATTAAGGGAAGAGTTTTATTTTTTCAATTTCATATTTTAACCCAATTTCAATACTGACTACAGTTGGTTCTCAAATATTATTCCTAAAGTGTAAGATAGTTAATTAGTTAGTTAATGCCCTATTTTACGTGGCGAGACTCGGGGCATCAGACCCGCTCTTCCGTCTGACCATGCAAATTTCCCCCCTCTCCTTTCACCATCCAGCGAAGAAAGGAGGTATTATCTTGAACGATGAAATAGGCGATTAGAATTCAGCTCAGAGGCTTCTTTTAGGCTTGAGGATCTTTTACATGCTGTAAATCTACTACATGGAACAGCCGGCTTTACTTCCCCTCCTAAGGAAGGAGTAGGAAGGATTTTTTCGCCCTTAAAAATACACGGCTTCGATCGGTTTTGAAACCACAAACTTGGACACAACAGCCCAGTATGCTAACCGACAGCCCAGTACGCTAACGGATATTTATTCGCTCATCGCTCTTGCAGTTGTTGATGCTTGCCGAACGTTCTATAATAAGCGAATGATCCAAGAAATGTTTGTTATATTTTCTATTAGAATAATTTAAAACCGTACAGTTACTTAATTATCGTCCAAGTAAACAAACAACAAACCATGATAAGATATCGATATTGATTCAACTTTCAATGATTCAATTTAACTCACCATTTTGCACCGTCATGTCCATCCACAAGGTTTTCCTAATTTTGAAATTTACGGCCTGTATTTTAAACATTTTGGTAGTAAATTTTCATTTTATTGCATTTGTTTGACGTCGGCTAAGAGAGCACTCTGCGCTGTGTGTTTCAGCTGGCGGGCATCAGCGCGGCTGGCCCTGCGCCGGGCGCGGAGGCGATGAACGGCGCGTCGGCGGGGGCGGGGCCGGCGGAGGCGGCGGCGCTGCGCAAGGAGCTGGAGGGCGCGCGGTCGGCGCTGCGCCGCCAGGAGGCGCGCTGCCGCCTGCTGGTGGCCGCGCTGGGCGCGCGGCTGCGCGAGCGCGAGGCGGCCGCCCGCGCCGAGCGCGCGCTGCGCGACCGCCAGCTGGCCGGCGTGCTGCGCGCGCTCACCGCCCTCGAGGCGCGCCTGCGCCAGGAGCAGCGCCTCATCCGCCGGCAGCTGGTCGAGCGCGACGCCACCATCAGCGCGCAGGTGAGACTGCAGGAGAGAGGGAAGGGGAGAATGTGGGTGGAATGGAAGAAGTGTAGAAGCGAAGAAAGGGGAGGAAGAATAGAGGGAAGGGGAAACGAGGGAGAACGGAGGGAGAAGAGTGGGACTGAAGAAGGGAAAAGAAAAGGGAAAAGGGAACGAGAGGAAGGGAGAAGAGAGGGAGGGAAGAAGGGAACGAGAGGAAGGGAGAAGAGAGGAAGGGAAGGAGGGAAAGGAGGGAAGGAGGAAAAGAAGGAGGGAAGAAGGGAAGGAAGAAGGAGGAAAGAAAGAAGGGAAGGAGAAAGAGAGGAAGAGTGTGAAGAGGAGAGGGAGAAAGGGAATGAGATGGAAGGAGGAAGGGAGGAAGTAAAAAAGGCAGAGGTATATATTAATAGATGTATTTACACGTAGTCATAGAGTAAGGGTGAGAGTGAAAGGGCCGGGGGTGAAACGCAATGGTATCAGGGTGTCTGAGGAACACAAGGATTTTGGGGTGTCTAGTGAGGATGTGCAGAATGCGAGTGACAGTTGGCGATGTTAAGTGGTGGTTTGGCGAGAGTACAGTGGCGTTTGTTCTGTGTCAAGAGGCCATTAATCAGAGCTGGAAAATGGAAATTGCTTCATATGGAATATCAGATTCTTTCCAGAGTTTTGCATTCTGGAAAGTGCAATGCGTGACACTCTCAAGGGACTTACGCGATCTCAGACGCTTAAACTACAACATTTTTCTGCTTGGTATTTAATGCACCAGGAGAGGTATGAATTTCATCAAATATTTTTCGTATTTCAAGAACACCTGTAAATACTCTCTCACTCGCTCGTACAATGCGCGAAAACCTTTCGTTTCTTGTTGTTAATGTATTTGCACTCTTCTACAATTTACAATTGACAAATGTGAATAATGAATGTTCATTAGGAGTACTTAACTTCATTGTGAGAATAAAAGAGTGGAATACTTTCTTGGAGACAAGATGTTACGAATCAGAAACTGTTGTAAACTAGCATAGATTAGAGTTTTTCAGGTCGTATAAAAGTAGTGTCCAAACCTCGTTTAATACTCTTAAGAACCTTGGGAATGCCAAATTATCGGGAGTGCAGATTGCCATTCCTTTCGTCTAATGACTCGGAGTCGTCGTTCATGCTGGAATGCAAGGAACGCTCTCAAGTCGGCCCACTTGTTATCGCATTTAGGTTAATAGTTTGGGATTTCCACTTGCCGATACTCGTGTTTTATCGTGTGTCGAGGAAAGATTTTCACCGCCTAATGGCATTTTGTGACGTTCAGTGCTACAACACTTTTTTCACTGCTCGTAAACAGTTCACGGAGATTCCAAGAGGGGGACACATTACGGGGAAACGACCTCGAAGAGTGCAATTATCACAGAGCAATAAACATTTCGTGGCATTTCAAACTGTCCCACGAGTTGCGATGCACCCTATCTTTCGATTGAGATAAGCTTAAACTTTTTACATTCCACAACGTTGTCAATGTCATGATCTAAAATAAGAGAGGCGGTATACTAAAACTATGACAAAGTTATTCGCTCAGTGTTACTTAAATCAGATTGCATAGTGTATAAAATAAATAATTTTTTGCGTATAATTCATGTGAAGAAATGAAGAAAAATATTAATTAATGTTTTTGCGTTGTCGTCCAAGTAATTGAAATGCAGAAAATGAGGAAAAGAAATAAAGAAAAAAGAAAGAATACCTTGCAGGAAAGAAGTAAGGATGAGAAGAAATGTTGGTGGGGGTGAGTGAGAGTATGAGTGGGGGTGGGTGATGATATCTCTGTTGTTCAGGACTTAACAGCTGAGAGTTTCATGACCCTTGTTAGGATATCGTAGTAGTAAGAATTGTGTCAGTGAGATGTCTAGAAGAAAGATGTGCAAAATACAGCACACATTCTGAACGTAAGTGTGTTATTTTTGATGGTATGTGTCTTATGTGCTATTAGTTTCGTATTTCATTTCTTCACATTCTACACGTGGGGACTGATCCTTCACATTGTGGTGATGAAAATACGTATTTGTAGAGCCGAAATCACACGTGAAAGGGCTCTAAACAGAACCAACTATGGGCTCCTTAACAACATTGAAATATCAAACAAATCGAATGAAAATGAATATGAACATTACCTATAACTTTTAAAACTTAAAAATTAAATACACAAATATACATAAATTTATAGACAAATGTGAAAGTTCGATTAAGAAAATTTTAGAGACTTCTATTCATTGGGAGTCCTAAATACACACAAAGTTTGCCTATTGTTTGCTGAATGTCTGTAAAATTCTCAATTCAAACGTCATTCTTTTTCAACGAGAGACGAAAAACAAAGTTAATAAAAAGGAAGGTAATTAAAATATACAAAATTACTTTGATAAATGTAATTATTTCATTTAATCACAACATTAATAAAAACAAGAGTATAAAACACATCATAATAACGTAGGAAGTACTAACTGTCATTATAATAATAAAATATGGAACATTTCAATATGAGAATGCCAATTCATACTTCCCTCATAATTATTTTTTATACTCCGTTTTATAATCAACCCAGGGTTCGATTCCCGACCGAGGAAATTGTACTTGTGCGCTTTCCTTACAAATTTCCCAGTATCTATTACTGTGTGAAAGTTCACTCTAAGGTTATGAAGGCTAGTATGTACGGTGAAGGGAAGTCTCCGTGCGAACCACACGAAAGGCTGGGTCACCGCTGGTCGACCAAGGCCCGTAGCGAGCTGTCGAACCATTGAATAAGAACAGTTTTATAATCATTTGATGATTAAAGTGGTCTATTTACAAATTTCTTCATAATTTTGTATGTTTTAATTACTTTGCTTTACATTATTCATCTGCCTGTTTTTGGTCTGTAATTGAAAAAATAAGAAAAAAAAGTTGGCTCGTGCGTTAAACGTGGTGGTCTTCCTCCAGGCCGAGGAGCTGCGGCGGCTGCGGGCGTCACACGGAGCGTCGGAGGAGAGTGAGCAGCCGGAGCGCTTCCGGTGGCCGGGCGAGGAGGGCGGGTCGGCGGGCGACGACGCGCCGGCGCCCCCGCGCCCGTCCTTCGCGCTGCACCGGTCGGCGCGCACCAAGGCGCACGGCGTCGCGGCGCCCGCCCCGCCCACCTCGGCGTCCGTGGCGGCGGCGGCGGTGGCGGCGGCGAGGCGGGAGTCCGAGGCGACGCTTCTACGCTTCCGGCCGACGCTCAACGGCACCGCCCACGCCGCCGCCGCCACCGCCGCGGAGCTGGACTGCAGCGCGCTCGACAGCGACTCGGGCGTCTTCCACGGCTCCGATGGCTCCGACAGCAGCCTCCGCAGCGACGAGGCGGCCGCCGGCGGGGGCGGGTGCTGCGCCGACGAGGAGCCTGACGACGACCTGCCGGTAGGTTGCGCGCCCGACTGGCGGATACCCCGTCCGTTTGGGCGTCTTTTGGCACAAGTCACTCGTGCTCCACCTTTTGCACTGCGGGTTGAATTTCGTTCAATCCATGGAGAACACTTTCTGCAAGTTTTCGCAGTTCCTTTGCCAAGAGGTTTATCTACTCACCGATTTATTAATTCACACATTCCCTTATCTCATATTTACTCAATGCTTATTATTTATTTATTAACTCATTTATTCGTTTATACTTTCATTCATCCATATGCAGCCTTCACGAAGCTTGTAACCATGTACTAGAAATAAGCATTGAAACTATGTACTAGAAATTGCAGAAACAAATGCTAATTCAGTATTTTTAAAAAAGTTTTTAACATAATGTCTTTCCCTGTACCGATACAAACAGTAGATATCTAACGCTGCAAGACACTGTTATTCATTAGGATTTCGTGTGATTTCGTCCTGAAATGCTTTATTAGAACTGATTGTGCCAGAGGTGAGATGGTTAATTTTTCTCAACTGTTGTGTATCTCTAGTACGTTTTAGAAAGCAGCGAGGCTTGCTCAACGAGAATCTATAGTCGGTGAGAGGATTCGCTCAATCCAAATGTTTTATGATCGTTCCGACATTTCTCACAGTTGACACTTCGAACAATTTCTCTCATTGAGTAGAGTTTGCATATCAGACGTACTGCAAACTTATTACAGAATTAAAGAAACTTATGTTCTAATATTCCGTTAGTAACAGATTAGGCTTGTCTGGGTGTTAAAAATGTACTTATGGCTGCAGTTCAGAAAGTCATAACTCTTTTTTTGCCACTTCCGCATCGCATATTCTTGCAGATGTCGATTCTTTGCACGATACGAAATCAGGATGCGTATTTCAACAAGACTGATGGTAGATTATTACAACGGTAAACTAATACTGTTCCTTTTCATGCTGTCGGAGCAGGAAGGCACGATTTGAAGTGCCAGATGCTAATCGGGCAAGCAGATCGATGCGTAGGTTTCGGCTGACTGTGCCTCTCCACCAGTTCAAAAGATGTTAACATACCAATCCCCTTTTGAATCTTCGCCCTCCTCCAAGCCGATTTTTTTCATGTTAACGTCACTCTCCTTTTTGACATTTCAATCCTTGTCATTCTACATTATTTCCTTTCAAGCAGTTTTCCTATTCCTAAAGCATTTGTGTGTTCTTAGGAAAACATTGAAACGTGTATTAGATTCTGAAATCTTTATTTTTCAGTTATTGTTCCACTCTTTTCAAATGATAAGAATTGACTGCAATATTGACATTTTATTACAGTGTACTTGTACTACTTTACTCCCTTAGAGTATAGATTTATTATTCAGTAATCCTTTACACTAGAATTTATTATGAATAATCCAAACCATAAAATCATTTCTCGCACATCGACGCAAGAATGTTCACAGACCATTGTTATTTTCAAATCGAATGAACAATTTACTTCTGTACCTCGAAGTATATAGTATTACTAATCAACTGGGAACTATTTTTATGTATTCATTTATAACAATTTACATAGTCTTGAAAATTAAAAGAAATTACTTATTTGGTACTAAGAATGCCCCATTTAGGAGAAAAAAAATTTGTTTGTGTTTCTTTAAAATATTTAATGCAATAAATTAGTCGTTTAAAAAAGGGACTTAAACAACTATCAGCATGTTTGATGAACACAAACAACTATCAGAAAAAATCGGCTGAACGGTTTAGGCGCTAGCTTTGACCACAAACGGGCACACAGACGTTTTGCCGTGAATCGATTTTTTGGACCCACAACACATGGGTTCTGACTACACAACGTGTCAGAGGAAGTTATTTACTATATTTGTGAACAATATTTACCCACTTTTTTGTTACCAGGACCCAGCAATAAGAGTTTTTATGTCGAAAATTCCCCTTTTCTGACGCGCCATCACAATACTTTCTCTTCTTGGGGAGTAAGGGTGAGAAAAACTGATTGTTCGCTTTGGTGTGGCAGGCCCCGGCGCGCGACCTGGCCAAGCACTACGCGCACAACCCGGTGCTGGAGTGCGTGAGCCAGATCCTGCTGCGGGACCGCGACGAGGCCGGCAGCCCACCGGCGCAGGCGCAGCCGCCGCCGCCGCCCCCGCAGGGCGCCGCCAACGGCCGGCGCCGCGCGCCGCCCCCGCCCGCGCTCTGGCCCAGCATCCGCGAGGAGCGCGAGTCCCTGGCCGACGACGGCGACGACGCCGACGCCGAGGTGAGGGCGCTCGCGACGCAGCCAGTGCCGCAGCTAGACTTGGGGTTTTCTGACGTGGCGGCTGAGGGGAAGTATCTCCAAAATTGAATTCGGCACGACTTTTTGAGTCATTCTCAGTCCTGCCGCTAGTCGCTTTATCTGCAGCACTGCTTGATGCGGTCGCGATCATACGACATCTTGCGGCAGGACCAAGAAAGATGCAAAAGTGTCGAATTTCATGTTAGAAAAACCTAAGTATAGACAATAGAAGGACTCAGTAGAAAAAGGGGCTGTCCCAGGTTTTGGGAAATTGAGTTATTACCATTATTTATTATTATTATTATTATTATTATTATTATTATTATTATTATTATTATTATTATTATTATTATTATTAGTCTACAACATCCCGTAAAGGGCGAAGGCCTCCTGCTTTAGCAGGGTTATAGTAGGTTGATATATGTAAAATCAATAAAGTCAAATCATCAAAATCGTGAAGACAATTAATAAGCGAAACAAAATAGTAGCTATAAGAAACTGCATAATAAATCAAACTATAAGACAACAAATATATGAGCAAAAAAAAAATAGTAGATATACGAAACACTAGTTGCACTGGGGATCATCAAATGCATTAAACTTTTTCTGTTCATTTCATTCTGTTCATTTGTAGCTTTATGAGCAAGCAAAGAATTTGTGTAGAAAAAAAGCTTTGATAAAATCTATTTTATCTCTACTTAAACATGAGGTTCCTTCAAGAAAACCATGAGTTCGAAGGGTTTCTAAAGAAGTAAAAGTTTGAAGACCCCTGGTATAGTAGAGTTACTCTAAGAAGGAACCGCTTGACAGGTCGGGAACTAAAAAGTGTCATTCATGGCGATGACATTACAAGAGATACAAATGAAGCCATTTACAAATGAGCTAACTATAAACAAACGGACTGACAAAATTAGTGCTTGAACGTAACTTGCAGTTATATTGCCAGCAGTGGACAAGCGATTACAGACAAAGCGGTCCCTTCTTCTAGTAATCTCTATATATATTACCCGCGCAACTTTCCCTGACCGATGACCTACATTTCCTTATAATGCTAGTGCTAACTAATCATTTACGGTGATAACTTTTAATCACGATATTTTAAAATTAGTATATTGCATTTACTTATTTTATTTATCAGGTTATATGTAGATATAGAGTTCAAGAAGGTAGTATTTAGGCAAGAAATACAAGTTCTATTTCACTAACACTACTTATAATTCCATATTAAAATAATGAGATATAACAAAGTTCGTAATTATTGCTGAAGTCGATGAAAAATAATGAAATATTAACAAATGGCATGCCTAACTACTAAATAGTATTAATGAAAGAAATTTTAAAATGTTTTCTAATGTATTGTCATCAGATCGTATCACAACACATGGGAGACAAAGTGTACCATGAAAAATCAAAGAGAGGAAACGAAGGGCATTAAATAAATACAATTACTGATTATATTATGCTTTGGTCCCTTTATTTTTTAACAGACCTTGAACAACTAATAGAGATGGTCCAAGAAACAGGAAAAAATACGAGAGAGTTGAATGACTTCAAAAATAAAAAAAAAATACTCCTCAAAATAATCCTGTAAATCGTGGGTGAGGGAAAAAAATAATCCTCGAAACTGTTGCAAGATGATAATAATAATTAGAAGTGTGAAATAATTCATCTCCATTAGCTGTTCAAATTCTGTTCAAAAATAAAGGGACGAGGGACAAAATAAAGCATAATATAATAATATAGACGAACAGACCCATAAACACTTAAAACAATTATTGCTTGCTTGCCCGCCTTGCTGATTTTTGTTTCGCTTCGACAAGTGTCCAAATTGAAAGCTTGCGTTGCAGGAAGCGCCGTCGCCGCCTCCCCCACCCGCGCCGCCGGCGCGCGCCCAACATCTGCAAGAGCGCGCATGCGCCCTGCTGACGCGGCGCCTCACCGTGGTGAGCCACCCGGAGCTGGAGCAGGTGGACGACGCGGCGCAGTGCTCGCTGGAGGGGTCGCCCCCGCCGCCGTCGCCCCCGCCGCCCGCCCCCGCCCACCACCTGCACGTGCACGCTCACGGCCACGCCCACGCGCCCGCCTACAAGGCGCCCGGCGCGCCGCCCGCCGTGCCGCCCAAGCCGCCGCAGCTGGGCGCCCTGGGCCGGCTGCGGAGGAGAGCGCCCGCGCGCGCGCACACCTCCAGCGCGTCCGTCAGCACCTCCCCGGCCAGCGCCGGCGCCCGCCCCCACCGCCAGATCCTCAGCAATGGCAGCCTTCTCAAGGTGGGCTCTCACTCACCATTTATTCGCGAGCTTAAGGCCACTGATCTTTTCCGAGACTTCGCTTGCTACAAAGTAGTGAAAAAATATTAAAATTTTCATTCATATAAAATTACGCGATATTCATTACACTTTTATCGTGACACATCTTATAAATGAAAGGGAATGTGCAGGAACTATGCCTGTCTTATATACTGCGTATGTCTGGCGCTAAAAACTACTTGTTCGATTTCACTGAAGTTTTCACACTTTGTTCTTATGAGTATCGGGAGTGTTTAAAAAGTAGTTTGAGCTAAATCGGAGTTGTGGGGCGTTGTTTTTGCCAAGTTCATTGACGAGGTGGGCTGTACGCCGTTCCCAGAGGACCTTGCTGAAGTGTAATCTATGGATATCGTTTTGAACAACATGCTTCGCTTCGACTCATAATATTGAATAACATCGAAATTGCGAGCTAGAAAGTAGGAAGACTGAACCATTTAATACGTCGTTAAAGTGTAGTAAATAAGTTAATCTTCATGAAATAAATTGATTTTGAACTTGAATTGTATTTACTTAATATAATGTGAATTTTTGTTGCAAGCACCAAGGTGCCATTGCGGTGAGACTTTCCTGGCGCGCTATATATTACAATACAACGCATTTCAATGTTCTAATTTCTGATCTGTGGGGGCATATATATGTAAAACTATATGGTAATATATGCAATTAAAAAAGAAAAATATGTGAAATAGTGCAATGTAATGTGTAAGTGTAAAAATACATAAAAAGTTGAATGTGGAAAATATATTTACAGCGAAAAAAGATACCGAAATCACACAAATTGTTACAAGCGACAAACATTAAATCAAGGGCTTAATTTGAAGAACACTCATTTCTTAGGAAAATAATGGGAGATGCAGTTAATGTACATTTTACAAAATAAAAAAATATAGGTATTGCAACAAAAACATGACGTCCTTTCAATTATAATAAAATCTAGTGACCACAGCACGTGGCAAGAGAACTGCCAGAGCCGCTTACGTCCTGACGGAACTGTAACTGTTGGGCTTCTTTTCGCGGATGAGGGGCGAATATGCAACAAAAATATGCAAATATGGCCCCAATATGCAAAACTATGTATTTATGGTGATATGTGCGAAAATATGCGAAATAAAAATAGCTTAAATTGATTCTAAATGCATCAAAACGTATACAATTTGTTGAAACGGGATGTTTTAGTTAACAGAAAAAAAAATGCCAATGCATATAAATCACAGTTTTACTGATAACTAGGGGGTGGATTTTGAACCATCGCCAAAAATGATCAATTAAATGCTCTTAAAATGCTTTAAAAATGCCCTAAAACAAAAGAAAAATGACGTAAAAAATCTTATCAAAACCAGTTCGAATGAACAATTGAAGCTGTCGGATACGTTACTGATGTAATCGAGGCTTCCTCCATTCGTTCGAGTGAACTCAGCTTGCAGACGTTCTGTTTGGACCGTTCTTTACCAGGAAATCCTTTAGTAATCCCGAAATCAGCCGAACAGGCAATGGCGCTGATATACGTCCCATGAATTACATACTCCAAACGGCTGTTAAAACCATTTCTGAGCAAACAAATCGAATAGTCTACCGAGTAATTCTGTGAAGAACATTTGTTGCATCACGTAAATATTATTTGAAGCAAGAACCATAAAAATTACATTAAAATCCACGAAATCAGCAAAAAAATGCATTAAAAACGATGTAAAAAGGTAAAAAATGATTTAGTCGAAGTTGACAAAAAATGCAAAAATAATGACCTATAAAAATAGGCCTGTTCGTTTTGTCAAGGCATAAAATGAATTTCTGTATTAAACCTCATTGTTTTACAGTAAAAAGAAAACAAATGACATTTCATTAAAACGCGCCCCCTTCTGCTGACCTTGCAGGCGGCTGCGGAGCGCGGTGGCGGCGGCGCGGGGGTGTCGGTGGCGGCGGTGGCGGCGCCGGCGCCGGTGGGCGCGCGGGCGCGGGGCGTGGGGCCCGTGGCGGCGCGCGTGCAGCGCCAGCTGGAGAGCCGGCCGGCCGCCATCCGCGTCGGCAGCTCCGTCTCCTCGCTCATCACGGGCGCCGCCGGCGGCAGCATCGTCAACGAGCTGGCGCGCGACAGACACCCCGACGCCCTGCACAGGTACGGACTTGGCTTTTAGTTTATTTTATTTTACTTTTTATTTTATTTTACTGTTTATTTTATGTCATTTTATGTCATTTTATGTCATTTTATTCTTTTATTTTTTATTTTCTTTTGACTGTCATATTTATAACAACAATACGTTCCATGTATTATTGACGATGTACCTGAATATGGAGACGCACAGATCTCTGAAACGTTGTACCAAGTGATATCAAGATTTAATGTTGTAGTAAGCAAATTTTAATAATTTAATTTAAATATGATTGTCTATAATACACGGAACGTTTTGTTAGTATTTTTATTTTTTTCCATTCATTAAAATGTAATTATTCTTCGTAAAGGAGGGGAAAGTAAAAATATTCATTCAATTTTTATTTTGGTCTGATGATTCTGTAGTGTACACCATAGATTTGAGTGGAGAAACTTACTGGAAATGCTATTAAATTAAAACTTTTACAAATTCAGACTAAGAGTTGACATTTTTCATAATCAACAATTAACTTACACGATATTCTTTAAACGAAAACAATAACAAAACGTCTAGCCAAATGCACAGTAATAATAATGACACCTATGTATGGATATCTTGTTCACGTTTCAAATCATCGTAAGTCCTTCATTCAAGTCTAATTCCATACAGATGATTCGCTTTTTTCAAATATAATAAATCCAGAATATCTACTTTATTACTATTAATCATAAATCAGTCCACCAAACTTACTCAGAATTTTAACAAGTCCTTGATCTGAAAAAAGTGTAAAAAAAAAAGCTACTGATTGAAGAGCTTCATAGTGATTCTTTGGCACAATACTCGTATACAAAATAGGCTTCTTCATTTTATACGATTAAAATAATAGTGTACTTGACTTACAAACAACCAATCGCAAGGCTTAGACATCACAACATGTATTAGCTCTGTTTTTCTGGAACTGTTACGTCTGTAAATGTCAGTGAAGGATTTATTTTCATGAATTCAAACCAGCTCAGGATATCAATTGATGTCACTCCAGTGCCTCTGACCAGGAGGTCCTAAAGTTAGAGTCCCGGCTTTGACAAGATTTTCGACTCTAGAGAGCTCGATCAAATTCACCCGCTGTCAGGACGGGAATTCTCGCGGCCGGCTGCTCTGATCGGTAGTTTTCCATGATTTCTCCGACAAAAACCTGACGAATGCCGGAGCAGTACCCTAACAAACGGGCCACAGGTCGGGCGCGATCTTGCCTTCCTCTTCCTAGTCCTATCTTCACCCCTTACTTACACACACACTAACCTGCAGTACACTGTCACAGTATGCCGGGAGACCTGGGCTTATCCCGGCTGGGGCGGTGCCCCGCTGGTGGGAGATACCTGGTTCAGGAAAAACACGCTAGTCGACGTGTAGGTCGGTGCCAGATCTTGTCATCCAGCGGGGGAAGATCACATCCCGTGCCACATACATTGATGTAACATGCACTGCACTGACGTGACTAATGAATGTAGCAGTTGACGGGCCCGTAAACACTAATCAATCAATCTGTTGATGAATTCAAATTATTTCTGATTTTTTTTGCTTCATCTCATCTTTCTAAAAGGGATTTTCGCGTGTGGGCATTCACCAAGAGCTTATGTTTGCAGCCACTTCGAAGAGTTCCGCCTGGAGGACGTGGACATCAGCGAGGCGGAGGAGCGCGAGCGGGCGTCAGGGGATGGCGCGGCGCCGCTGCCCGTGCCCGCCCCGGCGCCCATGGGCCCCGCCGCCGTCGCCGCCGCCGCGCCGCCGCCCGGCCCCGCCCCCGTCGGGGCCCCGGCCACCGCCGCGGGCGCGCGCGGCGACGCCACCACGTACGAGAGCTTCCTGGAGGCGACGGGGCTGAGCCAGAAGCCGCTGCTGACGCCCTCGCGGATGCTCAGCAACCACCGCAGCGTGCTCAAGCCCAAGGACGTGAAGCTGCGCAGCCGCGCGGCCAGAGCGGCGGCCGGGACCCCCGCGGGGCCCCCCGACCGCCCCGCCCCCGTCGTGCGCTACTGGGTGGAGCCCTTCCTGTGAGCCCCCCGCCACCACTCATCACTGTGCACCTGATGCCGCGGCTTCACTTCCGCCACGCGAAACAAAACGATGGCTTGAGGAGTCTGTCTCGACACTTGCAACCCGATTGTTGACTTAGGGTCGTATTTATGAAGCTCTGCCAGCAGAGCTCTTAGGGACCTGCCATTTGGGGGCTTGCTGGGAGGACAAGGGGCGACTGGAATTGGCTGGCGGCCGTTCATAAATCGCAAAACGGAATACTGGCAACCTGCTAGGCCTGGCAGGCCCCTGGCTGAGGTTTATAAGTACGGCCCTTAGGGTCGTATTTATGAAGCTCTGCCAGCAGAGCTCTTAGGGACCTGCCGTCTGGGGGCTTACTGGGAGCTCAAGGGGCGACTGGAATTGGCTGGGGGCCATTCATGAATCGCAAAACCGAACACTGGCAGCCTGATAGGCCTGGCAGGCCCCGGGCAGAGGTTTATAAATACGGATCTTACTTCACAAGACGTTTCGTAACTATGAAGACGATGTTATACAACACTGGTCCATACTGTGCGGCCTTGCCACTAGCAAATGGACCATATCAGTCAATCATACAAAATATTCAAATAGTTTTCTAATTATATTTTCTGATAATGTTCAATAAATAAATTTGCTTATTGTTATTCCAAAGTTTATAGAGAATACAAATGTGTTGATATTTTAACAGCATTCATGTTAAAGGGCTATAGAATGTTCAGTTGAAATTCTTAAAAATCTTCCCTCTGTCAAGGTCCTTGAAAGCAAACTAGTTATAAATTACTGATGAAATTTTTGGTCCACTGTTTGAATAAAATAAAATTAGCACATGGATTTAAAGTTGTATGTCTTGTATTATGTACTAATTGGATCCATGATGAACTAAGCTTATTTCTTAAATTCCTAAGTGCTTTCATAGACAACATCACAATCCATAGATAGCCATTTATGCATTCAATGTTTTTGTTTCCACTCCAGCAAATATATCTGTTCCTTGTCTCTAATACTTACCATGTTTTGCATATGCAAAATTGGATTCAGTTTTTCTGAGGCTTTCTCTTGTATTTCTGACATTGGTAATATTTTTCAAAGAATAATATCAATGTTAACGCCTTTTCTATAATCTGATTATGTTCTCACCAAAAAATTAGTTTGCTAAGAGGAATCCTTTTGATCTTTCATTCAGTGAATTGGGTCCAAAGCAGTTCTTTATAGTCTCATTATGTATGTATTGTAACAAATACTTTGCAAATTTAGAGTGTAAATCATCTGAAATTTGGTGGAAAATACTAGTAAATAAAAATTACATTAGATAACAATTTTACAGGACAGTTGTTTTAAAAAGTGCAAATTTCAAAATGTGAATTCAATATTTAAAATAAGAATGAATTATATGTGAGCACCCAATTAGCATAGGATTTCAAATAGTATTGCGTCTTTCCAAATGGAAGTTTATGTAACATTTAATATCATTAAACTTTAATGTGACATATACTTGTGATTTCATCATTACAAAATACTTAAAACAGCAATCAGAAACATTCTCCTCCTGATAAGTAAGGACAACATTTAAACAATGCTTATTGTTGATCAGGTGAATACATTAGAAAAAATATTTCTAATGGAAATTCAATATTGGTGGTAGAAATATCATTAACTTTTCATGACATCAATTTCATTTCATAAGGATAACAGAAATGCATGAAAGTGTTGCAGTAATTGTTGTGCTAAATAAAAAAGTAACTAATTTGATGTTCAGTATTGCTGTTGGAGGTGTATGCAATACATATTTAATAAATAGGTTTGCATTTGCATGTTATTGTATTAATTGTGTGAGATATTGTCATGAGGGAGGAAAGTTTGTGTATTTTCAACTGATGAAATTCTGCAATAAAATATGATGATATTGAATGTTTAGCAATGTTTAATAAGGCAATTTATGGGCGTATTCTTTCATTGTGTTTTTGATACTTTGAGATGTTTTATTATTACAACGAACCAAATGCTTGTAATGTTGAATTGTGAATAACATGTTATTCTATGTTTGTTATGTTGTGTTATCTGATGTATACACTGTGCATAAGAATTTGATAGTTATATGTACAATACCTTTTTTCATCTTTCTTTTGTGAGAGCTGTGTGTATTTTTTAACGTTCTTACCAAATAGAAATCAAAGATATTTATGTTAACACTGTTCCTTAAATACACAAATATAATATTTATTGCACCTCGTAGATTGGAAGACACAGCAAAGTTACTCAGGAAAACAAATAATTTTGTTGTTTGATAAATGGAGTGTTGTTTGATTTCAATGTTTCGTGAAGATTATTCTAACCATATACCATGGAGTAATTAGTATTCTTGTTTATATTTTGTTTCAAACTGGAAGAAACAGAATAGCTTGTAATATTTTGAAGCTCTGAAAAATGTATCTAAAATGTTCATAATGTATAAATGTATAATAAAGTTGTTTAGTATTCAAATAATGACTATAGTGATTTTAGCATTAATTTCAAATGGACATAAACCTAAAACAAAAAGGTTCTTCTTTTGAACTCATCATCAAGTTTCATTCTTCAATCTACTTTTGTGATTTAATTTGAGATATCAATATTAATATAAGGATAATAATTAGAGAAAATTCAGATAAAGAAAAAACGGAAAAATAAGTGTATTTATAAATCTGCATTAGAATATCATTTTCAGGAAATATGTATTAATTCAGAATTGGAAAATTATAATATGATTTATATAATAACTTTTAATCTAGTTTCCTGTTCATATTTTTCTCTTCTATAGGATATTGAATGGAATAGTTTGTTCAAACGAGGAAATAGGGAAAAAAGCCAGCTGAATGTTTGAGCGTAAAAGACATAATTGATTTTTTTCAGTAACTGTTGTTTGAGAATTGTTGTCATTCAGTTTCAAGACACTTGTGTTACAAGATAATGTTTAAATTTAGTACAGCTATATTTTAGACAGGGTAATTTTTAATTAATAATAAGAATTGAAATACAAAATTAATGATAACCTAAATTATTGAGCAACCTGATTGTATTTGACCATTCATCCTTCACTCACAGTTAGAAGCCTTCCAGTTCAATGCTTGGAACTAGAGGTGTCAATCATGTGTCTCATTGAACTGGGGGAAACTTATAATTTTTTCTGGTTTCATGAAGCACATTCTAGAGAATTCTCAAAAATTGTCTTTTATGGAAGGAGAGAGGGAAAGGAGGATAGATAGAACTTAAAATATCCTTTTGAACTGTTTTATGATTCCTACCATCAGAACCAACTGCTCATTCAAATTATTTACATGATGAATTGATTGACATATTTTTAGCTGAATCCTCCTAGAATATTCTGTAAGAATTCTGAAAAACATATTTGGGTGGAAGAGGGTTAAAGATATCTTTCTACAGTGGCAACATACTGTGAATTACTGTATCCTGAAGACATTATTACTGAATCCTCAAGACGTGATTTGAAAGAAAAAAAAAACAAAATTATGCATCCAATTTTAATTAGAAGTACATGTGTCAATACTTTCTCATGTAACACTTTTGTGCCCAAGGATAGAAGAGCCAGGGGATTGTGTAGTGTAATTTCTTTTTATTACTCCAATGGGAACTTGCATAGTACAAATAAAAAACATGACATTATCTGCCAAAGGCACCATGCTACGCTAGTTTTAAATGTGAAATGCTAATAAGATTTTCTTATTTATGGAAGGGTTTTATTGCTATTGCTTAACATAATCTAAGTTTAAAGAAGTTCACTTCCTTCCTGGAATTGAACCCTACCAAAAGTTCCCTTCCTAACAAAAGTTATTCACACTTGAAAAGGTAGAGATATTTTAAAATTGTTTAAAAAGAAACATGTAATATTCTGAGAAGAGATAGTATCTGTCAAAGGTAAAAAATAAAATAAAAGAATAAATTTAGGAAATATAAGCTTTATACCTGAGTGAGCTAAAGGGACCAGAGCTCCCTCACTTTTTTGGAGTAAGGAAAATTAAAATATATAATATTTTAGATTTTTTTGCAGAATGGTAACGTTGACATATAACCTGTAAGATTCAATTGTCACCATGTTATCATCTTACTGGAGAGGCAACATCGTGACTGTGTGTCGTTACAACTAAATATCATATAATGATCAAACAAATCAAAAAAACAATGAGCAAACAATAGAATGATACGCAAAGAATTGGTAACTCAGTGGGTGGAGCAACTGAGTGAATCCCAGGATACCAGGAATCCAGGTTTGATTCCCAGTTTGGGTGATAATTCTGAAGAAATGTAATTATCTATATTAAAAACACGTTTTTGCTTAGAAAGAAATTTGAACTTTCTACTGGACCAAATTTCGAGATTTTTGCTTTAAATGAAAGATAGTTAGCTCCAAATGTGTTTCACGTGTTTTTATTAACTCTTTTTGCAGTCAAAACCCTAAATTTTAACGATATCTTAAAATGAATCGATTGAACGCCTATGTACCATCATTTGTTATGACTTTTCTCAAGACATGCTACTTCCACGTAGTTTGTCGTCTTGGTCGTTTCGCACGTTGCAACAGATGTATCAACAGCAGTGAATGTTTCATAGCGAATTTGTTTAAGTTCAAAGTGTAAGGAATATTTTAAATTCTACGATTAGTGAGTGTGGATACGCGGAAAGGCAGCAAGCGTATGACGTATGTCTTTACAACAATTTTCAGTGATTATAATTATTTGAAATGAACAGTGATCTCTTTAATAGTATACATATCACTGGTGATGAAATTACGTTTTCAAGATGCAGTTGATAGCAGGATTTCCTGATGTAGTTCACAACATTCTTCATCAGCAGATTTTGGTAAATATAAAACATTTCAATTATATTTTCAGAAATGTGTATAGTAACTGTGTTAACAGTGAGTAGTGACTGTACAGCATTGTTCCAGAATTTGTAAACCTCAATTCGTCTTGGAAAATAACGTCAAAAAATTGAGGTTTTCGATTTTTCGATCAGGTTTGTACAATATTTTCATGTTGTAACTTTTCTGTGGGCCTCGCATCATATTCGCACAGGTTCAGCTAGTTGTAACCTACAACACAACAAAAGATATTGCAGGACGTTATGTAGATTATTTGAAAGAATTCAAGTGCGCTTCATTAGTTAGCAAGTGGTATGAAACCAAAGCTTCCTTACTCTTATTTTTCTACAAAATAAACACCAATAGTCTATAGTCAGGGCCGGGGATTGGATGCAGGACACCCTTCTCCCTGAAATTCCCTGAATATTTGGTAATATATAGAAACAGGGGCGGCTATTCAGGGCTAATAGATGAAGTGGCACTTCACCAATTATGTATATAAGAATTATATTTTTTAATTATTTTCCTTATCACATACCACAAGTGTGTTGATTTTAATACAATTGTAAGAGTATTTTTGAATGACACATGCAAAACTGTACTGGGTAGTTAAAACTCACGAAGGCGTGGGATGAGTGCGCCATCGACCATGCCCTCCGTTGAAGTGAAGTACGCTGCATTTTAAAACGTCTCAACCTCCAGGTTGTGGCTGCCTCGGTGGCTTAGCAACCGTGAATCCCTCGATGACAGCGTAGACTCCAGGCCCCTCCTGTCGTGCTGGTGCAGTAGATCCCAAAGGAATACGATTGTTTTTCCTGTATGAAATTCATGCGTATTGCGCTTCTTTAATATTGTTGTAATATTTAAAATATGAATACTGTGTATGTATGATGCAGTGTGTATTTTATTAGAAACCTGTGTTAACTTTGGAATGATTAAGATACGGAAGTTTTAAGTTGTAGCCGCCCTACCGTACCTCTGTAAATACCTGGTACAAAAGTTAGAAATTCGGGAAAAACTACAACCTTAGTTTCCAATGGTTTTGGTTTAAGGAATTTCTGTGATTGTGTCTCCAGCTCTACAGAAATTGATTTGTAGGACATGTTTGATTTTTAGCAATAAAATACGGAACAGAATACTTATTTACGATACGATTGGTAAAAGTGACATTCTATTTTGACGGTAGGAGAGGTTGCGATACGAAGTCGAGTGCCATCCTGCGTGCAAAATAAAATCACTTGTCATACACAATTTTTTTGACAGCCTTTCTAAATTTCATTTTATTTTAACTCGAGTACACAAATCACTTAATAATATACATAAAGGTTGGTAGTAGCTAGTATAGTCAGACGAAAGTATTTTGTTTTCTTTGCTGCATTCGCATATTTATCTGAAAATTTGAGAATCGTCTCATTTTTAGCACCACAGCTAAAAATTGAACTTTTAGCATGCTATGCAAGCCTTGAAAGAATCATTATTCTACTGGTTATCTAAAGAAGGCTTTGCAGCTCGATTGTTGCACAAATGCGGCAGAGCACATAAAATGCATATAACAAATTATTTTAACAAATTATAGTAACACACGGAAAGAGCACCTAGCACTTTGGCCGGTAAGGGTCTAAAACTAGATTAATGGTATAAAATATTTAATTGGGCTAAGTTTTGGGGAAAGGGTTTAATATGTGTATTTAAAACACTAAGGGTTTTCACTTAGAAACAAATATCGTGATTTTTCAACTTAAACAAATTTCGTGATTTTTCTTTTAAATGAAAACAAAATAGTGAGCTCTAAATGTATTATCACTTTCTCTTATTAACTGGTTTTAAATTAAAACACTATAGCTTAATACTATATTAAAATGGGATCTTTTCCGTTATACACTAGCCGAAAGGGTACGGTGACACAAAAAATTCGTTCACCGAAAGGAGTCAGTTCTCAACAATGTGAACAGATGAACGTGTGATACAAGTCAATCAACATTTACGTGGTACATTTAAACATTCGTTTTACACAAAAAGCAAATATTATTACTATAATTTAATAGTAATACTATTACTGTATTGCTAATTTAATAGTGCTCTATTGGGGGCTGCCACCCCATACTACTATTTTTATATTAGTACTTAAATAGTTATCTCTAAAAAATTCACTGAAAAACTCACTAATTACTGATTCGATAATAGTGGAGAACAAAATCAGCAATATCATGTAGTATTTCATTAAATAAATCCTTTCTTTGATTCTTAGAAATTGTTCCCTAAAAGTAATTGTTTGAGAAAATAAATGACAATGGTTTTCAACTACTATATCACGTATCAACAATTGCTCATTTAATAAGAGAGCTACATAACACACAATGCAAAAAAGCCAATAAAAGACGCAATAAACAAATTTTAAAAATAAATAATAATTTAAAAATTATATTTAAAAGCTCACTGATTTGTGCTTTGATGATGACGGAGGTCAAAATTCAGAAATATCATTTAATATTTAATTAAATAAATCCTTTCCTTTGTTTCTCCTCCGTCACGTAAATTCGCAAGAATCCAGCGTTGCACGAAGAGTTCCGCATTGCACATTCTTACAATGTTTTTCTAGCCTCCAATTCAATCTTTTGCGTTTCTTGTGTAAATCTGAATCGACAAATATGTGATCACATCTTATTCTCCACGTATGAATAGTTTTCGTATGATTTTTGCCCAAAATATAGGCAATTTTCATTTTTTAACAATTTTTTTCTAAAAAAAAGCTTCAATTAAAAAAAATTTCCCTTCGTATTTATCAACGAATGATAAAATTATGGTTCTAGTCCTAGTTTCAACGAACTGTCCATATTTTCGAAAATTGCAAAAAGTTAACATTATAAAACTACAAAACTGGAGATAGACATTTTTACTTCGGTAAAATTTCAGCTCTTTAAAAAAGGTTATGTACAATTTTTTGAAAAAAAAACGAGAAAATTTCGTGTAGTTTGCGTCAGAAATTTATGCATTTCCTAAAAAAAAATTTCGAAGACCGCTTCAAATTATTTCATGAAATTTTATGCAGGTTTATACATTAACATAATACAGCAGAGCAGTTAAAAACATTGCCAGAAAGTATGTACTGTTGATGCACCACTATTTTTCTTACTTTCGTGACGTACGTAGTGCAAGTCATACGATAAGTTTGGAAGAATGCATAAAAGTAATGGAAATCTGAATGAACACTTCAGTATTGTCTAACCATGACTCTTAAATTTTTAGAACATAGGTTTATATTAATTTTCTTGTTTTTACGTCTGGTATTTTCTCTAGAATGAATTACGAATAACGCCTTTCTTGGTAACCTAACGTCTACAATCTTCTCGCAATGCTCTGGCGTGCCTTATCGTTGTCATGTCTGAGTTTTTAAAACAGAGTTGTCATCAGCAATTCTTCATGGTCAAGGTACGGATCATACAAGCACTCGCTGTCTGCAAACAATAAGATCACAAAAGGCCACATTTCTTATATGATTTTCTTCAACGAATTTGCGTGATTTATGAATCACAATTATTTTATAAAAATTATTCGTGAACTTCAGTGTTTATCTCGTACCTAAGTAGTTTCAAAATAAACCGCGAAGAAAACCGAGTAAAATTCAATTAATTATTCAGCACATGGCAGAGAAATCAAATTAAATTCGGTCATTGGTAAGTTATCTTCGAGGAGTAGATACGATGGGAATCATAATAAACTGATGAATCAAATAACAGTTTTTTGAAGATTATTTTTTGCTGAGACATTAAAAACTTGGCAGACGTCAGTGGTAATCTACAGGGAATGTGAAGAGTGAAGGGATGTTTCACACCTACGTCTGCACCTCGTTGCACTGAGTCACTGTTATCACCTTTGAAACTAAACACACGGCATTTATAAAGACGACCTCGTTGACCATCAATACAGAGCATTTTCCGCACTTGTTGGTGTAGTTTTATGAACGTAGGTATTATGAACGTTCACGTCGTGTTTCTAGGCCTGGCAGCAACGTTGCTTGTGGTGAGTCTGAGAACGTCGGTCAAGAATGTCGTTTTCACAAAAATTCAATTTGATTTATAAATATTGTGAATTTTAGGGTCCATAACGCAAATATAACTTGAACTACAAACTATAAAACTTTTTTTATTGATTTTGAAGGAAAAATAATTTGAATGTATTGAGTTATTTTCGGGTAATATGAGTCCCATATGTATATCAATGAAAATTGAAGACGTTAATTTGTTCGATTATTCGCATTATTATATGCCTTTTTTCTAATAAATTAACAAAATTTAAAGAGAAAAAGTATTTTACTTGCTTTTTTCAATAAATGCAATGAGGTTTTATACGTTAATGCTGGCACATTATGCTTAATAAAAATATTATTCTTTTTTTCAGATTGGGATACATAATTTGAGGGAGGTTGAGAACAATCCCATCAAGAATAAACTAGAGACGCCTAATTTTGTGGAAAAACATCGCCTTTGGTCAATGAATCCATACCCGTACTTGAAACATTACCGAATATTGGAGTCTAAAAAGGAAAGAGTACATTACCTAAAAACTCAGAAACCCATTTTCTCTGTCACTCAGAACATCACAGTTTTACGCGATATTTTTTCGCCGATCGTATCGCTAACCATTTCGGATTTACAGTCTCGGTAGAAACTTTTTAACTAAGAACAAAATTAAATTCGTTTTGGGCGTAACTTGAAACCCAGTGTAAGAAAATGTTATACGTGGATCGTAATTCGTTCCACAATGACATTGCGCAAATCGCCTATCAAATTCGGCATCAGATTTTGGCAGAGCACTCTCGAGCTTGCTATGTGAGTTAGTTTGTTCGGCACTTACATCAGTCGGCGTTTGAGGCTGGTGTCGGGACGAAGATCAAAATTTGGTCTTATTGTTTTCGCGGTACTTCCAGCAGCGTTCAGCGTTGGTAATAGGTATTGTTGTTGTTGTCGTTGAAACAATGGTCATAGCAAAATTGCTTGTTTTTGCGATACTTACGATGAAGTTGTGGTTTACCATTCGTCGCTTAAAGTTTAAACCACAATTGTCCCCATTAGTAATTCACAGCGTAATATACTAAACCTATTCCCCTTATGAATTATCATCACAGCTTCTAGAAGATATGTGTGCTGGCCTCAGCTTATTTCTATTGTTGGTAGTGGTCGTCTGAACTACGAGCGCGAGAATTGCTTTGGTGTGATCAAAGGGTGAGACAATCGCTTGCATTGTCATGTGACTGATTTTATATTTAGTTCCATATTTTGTTTGAAATGTAAGTTAATATTGTAATTGCGAAGAGAGGTCTAGTTTACTGTGAATCGAAGTTTTAACAAGTGTTCTATCAAACCAATGTTCTATGAAAGTAATTTTAAAGTGAACATGTGAAACACCCAAGCCGAACTCTCTTAACAAATCTATTAAGTTGACGGAGATTGCTTCCATTATTTCATCATCCAATACCGTTCCAGCAACGACTATTTTGACAGAAAATGATGCTGAGAAAAAAACTGAAGAAATTATCCAAACAGAAACTATTCTCCTGCTGTGAATAAATAAAACAAGTGCATCATCACAACGTTCTTTTTTGCTTAAAACCATACCATGACAAATTCCAATCGAAATCTCTAACGGAAGTAGTCCACTTGTGTAACAAATATTGTGAGGATTAATGATGACGACTCTGTCCAATGGCAAAAATTGTTTTTTAGTCTCTAACTTACCACTACCGTGAAATTACAATTCTTTTTTCGAATTTACCTTTTCACATTAGGAATAAGTTTCGCATTGACTCTGGGCTGTTCTAATAATCTCTGTATTGTAATATTTTGATAAAACCTGTTACAATTATGTATGTTCTATATAATAATGTATTTAAAATATTTGTATTAATTTTACTTAGTAATAAATTGTATTTGTTAAAAATACTGCAAAAATGTGTTATTTTACGCCTTTTGTCAAAGAACGTAAAGTGATGAGAAATTGGAAAATGTGTCTTTTGTGGTGGGTGAATCATATATATTTGGAGATATTTGTGCTCCTACAGAATGCACTATAAATGGATAGATATTGCCAGCTGCATTATACGTAAGTTCGAATAATTCATGCGTTAAATGCAAATACTTCACGTTCAACAATGAGGGTGCTTACTCTTCCAAAGTTGCTTCGTTGTTTTCATTTTCCCCACAATAAAGCTCTGGGAGACTTGCCCACTATTCTTAGTGGCAACTTTAACATCAACATTACATTATTGTAACCATTATTGTTATTATTATTATTATTATTATTATTATTATTATTATTATTATTATTATTATTATTATTATGAGCCTCCAATTTAATAAGTGACCTGGAGTGCCAATCCAGTTTCTCTCCTATACCCTCCAAGGGACGATACCAAAAAGGCCCAAGGTTCATGACCATACTTCCCACTATAGGCAGAGCCGCCCTGAACTCGGAGATATTATTATTATTATTATTATTATTATTATTATTATTATTATTATTATTATTATTACTATTATTATTGTTGCAAAAGTATGCTATAGGAACTCGAGATACCTTGCAAATCTGAGTAGGAGGCTATAAAGTTTAATGAATGAAAAGAAATGTAGGCTATACCATACTTCATTAAGAGGACTAAATAAACCGATGCCCAGGGCGAGCCTCAGCTACTGGGTATCGAATAGTGGCGGATAGTGAATGATCTGTAGATATACAGACCAGGGACCATGAAAGCAATATTGCTAGAGTCTCTCCGGACCGAGGCGGCTAGGAGTCTAGAGTGTGGGAGTGTGATCGGTGGCGATATCTCATTCATTAAATGCCAATGAAACTACCTAGCGACATGGCAAGTACGCACCGCCATTGAATAAGTGCTGCCTCCAGTTCCTTGTGGGTAGGAATACCAAAGGCTAAGGGAAGGAAAACCCTGACAGAAAATCACGGGTAGAGAGAGCTCTGGAAGAGGAAGTGAAGCCAATCTCTCTAGGGGAGAAAACCTGGTCCCCCAGGCTGGAGTTGGTCATAGGGCTAATTACACATTCCGTCAAAAGATCGCTGTTCAGAAACTTTAAAGTAATAACCGGATAGATCAAGTAAGACAATCTTGCAATCGGAAAAAGGAACATGACGTTTTGGTGTATGGAATTGTATTATTTTTGATAATGACTGGCGCTCTAACTAATATTTTGGAAGCCATAAAGAATTGGAGAGTAGATATATTAGCAAGAATGCAGCATATAAATGCAAGAAGTGAGATGGAAGGAACAAGAAGTAAAATTTGGAGGGTATATTATCTGCAATGGTATGCAACCAATGTAAATAGTGAAGGAGTGGAATTTTCAATTAAGAAATAACTGCAAGGAGCTATTATGATTTTTAAATCATATAATTAAAGAATATGTACGCTACGAATTAGAGGGAAATTTTGTAACACCTATTTTATTAATTTACATGCCCCCGCAGAGGACAAAAATGATAACGTCAAGAGTATGTTTTATAATAGACTGGATAGAATATATAAGGCAACTCCAAAACTTGATATCAAGATAGTATTAGGGGATTTCAATGCCCAAATGGGGAAGGACGTGATCTATGAGCAGAATTTAGGACAATATAGTCTTCACGAAGAGAATAACGATAATGGAGAAAGAGCGGCGGGATTTGTCATATCAAACAATCTGGCCATTATTAGAACACTATACCCACCAAGAAGTAATGTAAAGGCGTTTGAGGAAACACGTCGTAAGGCCAAGAAAGTAATTCGAAAAAAGAAAACACACTATGAAGAAGAAAGCCTAGATGTTGTACAAAAATTAAATCGAAGAGGCGAGATTAGAAAATTCTATGAAAGAATTAAATATTATAAAGGTGAATACCAACCTAAAATATTTAGTTGAAGAAACAAAGAAGGAAATTTACTTGATACAGAAGATAAAGTAATAGGTGGACAGAACATTTTCATCAACTTTTGAATGGAGAAAATCAAGTAATTGAACCTAAAGATAAGGTTATTTTTTATGGACCAGACCTGGAACTTAAAGAACCTAAAAGAAACAAAACGCATGCAGCTATAAGAAAACCGAGGAAAAATAAGGCCCCGGGGTTGGACGGTATAATTGCAGAATTTATAAAAATGGGACCCAAAGCTTTGTGGAAGAATGTACATAACTTATTATGTATAATATAGGGAGAAGAAATAATTCCGAAAGATTGGCAAATAACTGTTTCAAATCCTGTATATAAGGGAATAGAATGGAGTGTAAACATTACAGAGGTATAGCTTTGTTGAGTATCGTTTATAATATAATCTCAACAATTCTACCTACAAAGTTAGAAGACATTATGATCAAATCGTAGGAGATTACCAAAGCGGGTTTAGAAAGAGCAGAAGCACCACGAACCAAATATTTGCCTAAGACGAGTTGTAAGGAAAGCATACGAACAAAAGGTAGAGATACATCAACTCTACATAGATTTTAAACTAGCATACGTTACTGTGAATAGGATTGAAATGATTAAGTCATTATATGAATTTGAAGTACCATTTAACGCGGTTTAAATGACCCTTCAGGATTCGAGTAATGTTTAAATTAGGGAGGAAGATATCTAAAGAATTTACGACAAACGTGGATTAAAGCAAGGAGATGAACTGTCCACTAAGTTGTTTAACATATGCCTTGAGCAAATAGTATGAAGTATTGAGATAAATCCTAACGAGACAATTTTGAATAGAACAGTGCAAATTTTGGTTTACGCAGATGTAGTGATAATTTTCAGAACACTGGAAGACATCGAAGAAGCTTTTGCAGCAATTAATGGAAAGAGCTCAAGTAATGGGTTTGTAAATAAATGAAGGAAGAAGAAAATATATGAGAACAACAAGAAGTATTTGTAAACCAAAATATATGAAGCTAGGAAAGAAAAACACTGAGTGAATGCCATCGAATACTTAGGTTCTCTAATCATGGAAAACAATGTTATAGAGCAGGACACTAAGAAGAGTATAGCGGCAGGTAATAGATGTTAGGGTTGTCTCAACCAAATCTTAAAGACCGCTAAGTTGAAATTATATATCACTATCATTAAGCCAGTTGTATAATAGTGAAATTTGGACTCTAACAAAGAAAACAGCAAACATTCTCGCTGTGTGGGAGGGGAAAATCTTACGATGAATGTTTGGCCCGATCAAAGAAAATGAAACCTGGAGATGTCAAACCAACACAGAATTGGAAGAACTATTTAAAACACGGAAAATAGTTACATGCATTAAGGTAAAAAGACTGGAATGGTTGAGTCTATTCCATTGAATGAAGAGAGAGCAGTAAGAAATGTAAACGTAGAGAGCATGGCCGGTAGGAGAGGAAGAGGTAGGTCTAGATTAAGAAGGCTAAATGAGGTAGAGGAAGTTTTGAGAAACCTAGGTGTTAAAAAATGGCGAAGAAAAGCAGAAGATACAAGAAACAAGGCTGTTTTAATAAAAGAAGCCATGGAAAAAATAAGAGTGCCGAAAAACTGACTATTAGTTCAGTTTTTTGAAAGAAACACGCCTTCATAATGTTGAAATTCGGCCCAAAATGCAGTTTGCGTTAAAATGTAAAGTATTATTGTAATATTAGTAATTATTTTATATTTTAAATAAGGTATTGTTGAACAACTGATGTCTTCATTGATATTTATTTTGTGTCTGATTTGTTTTTTAATTACAAATCCTGCTCTTTGCTCTTTGATAACTGATGTACGGTAACACAGGGAAGCAATTAATGACATAACAGTTCAGTCCACTGCAGACCGAGACTGTACTTTTACAGGAACGGAATAAATACTGAATTTTTGATCCGTTGAATTTTTACAAGTCCTAAATCTCTTCATCTCTTCTATTATTTACGTTGATTAGAAATGATGTAGAAAGAATTGCGTCAGCATTTTTAACTTTGAGCATTTTGACACCAACTGAGAACATATATTATTGAATTTCTTGATTCTTTGAACGCATTATACTCGTAGAGATGTGAATGTATGTAAACATTAGTTGCTGGAGAGACAATTATTCTCGGTAGAAAATGTGCTAGAAATGATTGAGAGTTTATTCCTGATTAAGCAGGTTGTAGAACCATGTTGTGGAGTATCTTAAAGAATTCACGACCTCGTCAACTGTATTCTCGTGCGTGCTCCTTCCAATTCCCGAAATCCGCAGGTTTAACAGCTACCTTCGCGTGTCAGCAATACCATGGGCATCGCCTTCCAAATAGTTCTTCTACTCAACGTCAGAATGCGCTGCTCCAAGTGGTACTCCCAGCAGAGGCCAGATAGCGCGCAAGTGGAAGCGCGCGCGCGCACGCGCCTCCGCGGCAGCTGCCGGGCAGGTGTGCTCGGCTCGGCGCGGTGGGCCGGCGGCAGTCAGGTGAAGCGCGTCCTGGGAGAGTGAACTGTTTCGCCGCGTGGGCCACGGTGCGCGCACGGGTCAGCGGCTCGAGAGCCCCGTGCAAGAGCGGGCGGCGGGAGAGACAGTGCGTGTCCGCGAGTGCAGTGTTTGTTTGTTGGTTGTTTTTTTTTTCCCACGATGACCACCATGCGACGGGAATGCTAGGGGTGCTGGGGCGGCGGGCGCGCGGCCGTCCACCCGCGCAGGCGGCGGCGGCGGCGGCGGCAGCGGCGGCGGCGGCGGTGGCGGTGACCCGCGAGGCTCAACGAGAGGCTGCGGTCGGTGGTGCCCGCACCATGAGCAGGTAGGCAGCAGCAGCAGCAGCCGTCCCGTCCCGTCGCGGCCCGTTAGGACGGCGGCGTGGCCTGACAGCGGACCCGCGAGCGCGGACAGGTACAGCGCGAGGGGGCGCGCAGATGAGCACAGGTGCCAACTCCCCCGCTTTTGAATTGGTCCGCCTACCCCTTTGAGCCGTCTGTCACAGATGTCCGGTTCACCCCTGGAGAGACACTCTTCAAAGAAGATATGTAGACCCTTTGAACCCTCCGACAAGTGGCTAATTAGCCATACGTCAGATTTTTCGCTAGAATAGTAATTTATTACCGTTTTGGTCTCAACACGGCAACAAGTACGAGTATCGTTTTGTGGGAAACCGTTTGCGATTTAATCATAGGAGTATGTAAGAATTACGCACATCTTATTGTGTGAGATAAAATCGAATGGAAGAAAAATGACGGTGGTACGATTGATTGCTTTTGAGACGACGTGTGATAATGTTTGAAAATAATACTATAATTTATGAGTTTGAATCTCCTATCACTTGATGTTTTCGAAGTGTACTGTGAGAATAAAGAGTTAAATGAACTCAGAGCTGTATAAATCAGACATCAGTATTGGTGGAGTCAAGTCACGCTATTGTTTCTTTGAGATCGTTTCTCTGATCGATCGATTTTTGCGATCGTTGTTCATACTAGGTTATGCGGTGTGCTTAAATTAAGACTGATTAAAGGTCCAATTGTCCTTTCTACTTGTTCATATTAAAGAACTTTTCTTATACGTTTTTTTTTTCTTTCGTGAATAATGTATCCACGAAAACACTCGTGCATGTGTGTTTCTGTGTGTGCTGAGGACGGGTCTTTAATTCTCAAGGGTTATGAATTCATACGACGTAAACTTAAATCTAATCTGAGCATACGAATGTCTAGAACAAGAATACCTGGGAAAAGAAATATTGATGCGCGTAAAATAATAATAATAATAATAATAATAATAATAATAATAATAATAATAATAATAATAATAATAATAATAATAATAATAATAATCTATTTTGCATACAATAATATCTCAGTAATTTAAAATTAGACTGATGCATGTTCAGATTAACTGTTTTATTCATAAAATGCAAAATACAAAAATAAATATATGGAAGTGAGATAAAAAGTGCACAATAAAATGCCTAATGAAGCTAATAAATCAGTTTGTTACAAAACAAAACATATACCATGAACCAAATTGGTTAAATATTTGTTAGCAATAAACGGTTCATTACATATTTACTTCAGTTTCAGAGGACAAATAAGCATGAGAGTGATAAGAATGCAACACAGCCCCTTGAACTGGTTTAGATCTATTCTTTTCTCTCTCTTTTTGAATACAAAAATTGCATTCACTTAACAGAAATATTACCTTATTGTTTTTGGTACGTGTATTCCTGCTTTGTTGCGAGTTGTAATTTGAAGCAAAGTGGCTTTGACATAATTATACAACTCTTGAGACAGAAAAACTGTTAGCTGTTCACTCTCTCAAATGAAATGGAAAATTAAATATATATTGCTAAGATACTACTATGCAATGTGTAGTTCGTGTCTATTCAGCGTTTCAAATGCCTAATGCCTCACGTGTTCTCTTTCTGAAAATAAGTATGGGTTTGTGTGGCTCCCAAGTCTGTTGCAAACACATTTTAGAACGATTTGTTGTTGTACTCTAATGTTCAAGGACGAAAGTGGTTTTGTTGCCATTACGTAGAAAAATGAATTATTTTGAAAAACTTTGGAATCTTATCCTGCTTATGTAATAAACATGCTGGTATACATAACCTAGGTAATCAGGTTTTCTGTCACCGATAACACAACGTGCTCTTGCTGACCTGCAACTGCAATTTCCTAAACCAATCTCTTCCTACTGTTGGGAATTCATTCCTCTTTTATAACCTCGCATACCCTTACCCTTACATATGCTAACATTTCCTTATAATAAGAGGAACCAATTACATAGGGAGAAACATGCCATACGATGAGAACGCACCGCACGAACTGACTTGCAAAATAATTTATGGAAAATAAGAGTCACAAAATACCATTCATAAATCTATCTTCATATTTTCGAAGCCTCGCTCTTAAAATTTCGGGGAAGTTAACGTGGGGCTAACAGTAGAAGTCGTTTATCGCAAAGCACATTACGATATCGAGCTCAACGCAAGACAATGCAATTCACAAAGCAGCAGTACGAAGTCGGGGAGATGCAATCTCGGAAGATGAACGCCCCGATGTGCCGAGGAAGAGCCAGGAGGGGGAACCGGGTCGGGGGCGGGGGGGGGGCGGGCGGCCGCTGCCCCGCGCGACCCCTGCGTTCGCGTCCGCGGAGGAGCGCGTGGCGGGACGCGCCTTGTGTCGGTACCGTTGGGCGAGCCGCCAGGCGAGAGCGCTGGGGCCGCGCTGGGAGACTGCGACGCCCGCGGCGACGGCGGCGGCCGCGGCAGCGACGGGGCCGGTGATGGCGGTGGCCGTGGCAGCGACTGCGGACACCGTGGCGATGGCGGTGGTGGTAGAGATTAGGGTGGCGTTAGCGATGGCGATGGCGTTGGCGATGACGATGATGATGACGATGACGACGATGACGATGATGACGATGACGATGATGACGATGGCATTGGCGATGGCGATGGCGTTGACGTTGGCGATGACAATGACAATGACGATGACGATGACGATGACGATGGCGGTGACGGTGGCATTGGTGGCGGTGACGCAGATGATGGCGACGGCGGGGGAGATGACGGTGGCCGTGCGTCAGTGGAAGAGCCAGTTTTCAGTATTGGTGTCAGCGTTGACGGTGACCAAGGAGGGGGCTGTGGCGTTGACGATCGTGGTGGTGGCGGCAGAGGAGACGGTAGTTCTGGTGGTGATTGTGGTGGTTGCGGTCTCTGGTGCGTCGGCGTGCAGCCAGCCTCCTACGCCAAGTGCGCGGCAACGCACGAACTATCTTTTGTCATAATATTTCGTCAAAACGTCTCAGTCGGATGGGCGAAACGACGAATGGCCATAGAGGAAGGACTGTATCTTTCCTCTGTGACGTCACAGAGATTTCAAGGCAGTTTGTGGATATGGATAACAATAGCATATGTTCTGAGTTTAGAATATCATTTTTGAAAGATGCGTTTTGTCAGAAAATCATTTTTTCTATGGTCGGTTACTTTCCGAATTAGAATTCACCATCGGTTAAAACGCCAATAATGAATCTAATGAAATTATTTTTATTTGAAACTTTTTACCAGTGCTTTTTTTAGAATTATATTTGCAATATAGATAAGTCTTTTAGACGATACTAATGTTGACTGTTCAGTGTTTGCAAGCATATTTGTTTCTCTATCATAATTGCCTATGAGTCATTGTTTGTAACTGTAAGTTTGCATATAACCTCGAAAATTGAAATATAACGACAAAAAGTAAGCAAAATGTCAGTCCTCTCTCAGTAGACACGTACGGGACTTTCCTGCTATCAGTTTCTATCTAGTGGTCTTCATTCGATAACTAACGGGCCTTCATATGTGACGCAAGACAGCATGTATATTATACTTCCTCGTTCATCTTGCATGCTGCGAGCAACACGTGAAAAGACATTCAGGAATAAATAATTCATTACTGCACATAAAAAACATTAAAATTGAAGACTAGTAAATTGATAGTGATTAATTAGCATCCACTGTTAAAGAAACAGTTATTATGTTTTAAAAATAGGTTTTAGATTACTCAGAGAAAATAATGAAATGTAACGAAAAAATGTTCCAATAACGGGGCTCTCGTTACTGTTTTCCTTTTGCCTTTTTGTACTTTTGAATATATTCCTCAAAAATGGACTTTTCATCATTCATTTCTGCTGGTCTTCTGTGCAAATAGATAAAATGTCTGATCAGGGAAAAGTTTGAAAGAGCAACCACAACTTCTGTGTACTTTTAAAGAGATGCCTTCATCACAATGAAGTGAATTAAGTGAAGATGACGTAATTGATTGAAAAATCAACGTCGACCATTCATTTTGCCTTAAGACCGATATCTGTGAAACGCATTCGGTTTTTTGGTTTGATTTTCAATAACAAGAGTTAACTCAATAAGGAAGAACCAAGCACTGAAAATCTGTTTAATTAACTTAGACTAACACGGAAGTTGGAGCTGTGAATTCCTTGACATAATGTTTTAGGGTAAACTTCTCTTGAAATGAAATTTTAAATAGTATTTGATTCTCAGGAAGGTAGGACACTGATGGATCGGTAATATAAACTTTCCCGTTGAATTTAATTTATTAGACCGAAAGGGTGTGTAGTTGTGTATGTGGTGACTTCCTCAACTTCAGTGTGAGCGAGTCAGAGATCATTTGACAGATGAATAAGGGAAATAAAGAACGTCAAATAACGTCAAAATATTTTGCAATGTTTGAAAACAAATGATCATTTCAATAATTTTCAGATTGAATGGTAATAAATTGGTAATTAAAGTGAATAAAAGCAAAAAGAGGAATTTTATGGACGTATGAATGCTTCTACGAGTGTTCTGTGAATATGCTTTTTAGCAACGTTTCAGTAATGGACATTTCGAAGGATAAAATGTGTGTGGTGTGTGTGTGTGTGTGTGTGTGTGGTGTGTGTGTGTGCGTGTGCGTGCGCGTGTGTTTGTGTGTTTGTGGGTGCGCACTTACGTGCCTGTGCAAGAGCGTACATGTTTGTCCGTGCAGTAAACCAGAAAGTTGGAGGTGTCAGTAGAAGACCATGTTTGTTTCGTACACAATAACGGAATTCGTTAGCTTCAACCGGGCATCAGGGCGCATGAACGTACGGTTAGCAACAGTTAAAAAAAAAGCTTCCATCAGCGAATCCTACAGCGGAGGATAAGCTGATACGGCGCACCGGGCCGCGGAATGGCGAGACAAATTGAGGGCGCTCAGCTGGACTCGCTTGGCCCGCACGCGGAACAACTCATGGACGCAAGCGGCGGGAGCGGCAGCTCAGCGCATCAACTGATGCCACTGCAGCGCCTCTGACCGGGAGGTCCTAGGTTCCCACTCACCACGGCGGCAGGGTTTTCGACACTAGCTTTTCAGCTAGGTCGAATTCAGTCGCTGTCTGGAGGAGAATTCTAGCGGCCGGCTGCTCTGATCGGTAGTTTTCCGTGATTTCTCCGATCAACACCAGGTGAATGCCGGAGCAGTACCCTAACAAACGGGCCACGGATCGCGCGCTATCTTTCCTTCCTCTTCCTTGTCCTATCATCTCCCCTTGCACACACACACACACACTAACATGCACTACACTACCACATATTCCGGGAGATTGGTCGGGGGCTTAGAGTTTGTCCCGACTGGGGCGGTGCCCCGCTGGTGGGAGAGTCCTGGTAAGGGGGAAACCCCACTAGCCGACGGTAGGTCGGCGCCGGATCTCGCCATCCGGCGGGGGAAGATCACCGCCAACTCCCGCGAAAAAAACATGCGCTACACTAACGGGACTAATGACCAAAGCAGTTGAAGCGCCCGGAAACACGAAAAAAATAATCAATCAAAAAGCGGCGGGAGCGGGTATGACAACCGCGTACTCGGCGGCCGCTTCTGCAATTACCCACTCCGCTCGGGGCGGCGCGGGGCGGCGCGGGGCGGCGCATGGGTCTTCATTAGCGCTTTTGAAACGGCGCGGCCCGGCGCCCGCCGCCACGCTGCATGTGGAATTTGAGACTGCGAACGTATTGTTTACGCAGCGCCGCTTGCGGGGGTGGCATCGAAAGGGGAGGCACGGTAGCCAAAAATATTTTACTCTTACTGATACGTTATTGCTTGTTATTGCCTTGGGAGTTCGATATACGCTGCATAACTTATCTGGGTCGAGAGGATCGTGGCTACGAGGAAAATATGAAAACAGTTGAATGATGCTACACATTCTCTTTTGGATGGAATTATGAAAGAGGATTATGAGAGGGAAATATGAAAAGACAAACCGAGTCATATTAACATCTAGTTAATTAATAAATAAGTAAATATGAATCATTAAAATTAGGTAAGAAATAAAATCTTGTAAGTACCTCGAGCGTTCACTGCTTCTAATGATCTCGTGCGACAGAAAGCCGTTGAGTCAAAAGCCCTGGAGCTTTTCGTCGCCGATCAGTCATTAGAACCCTTATAATGCCCTTGTGCATAAGTAATTATTATAATCATTATGCTTCGAAAATAACGGGATTAAAACAAATCCACAAAAACATGTTTCAACGATTAACATATTACTAAATTCGTCAATACTTTAAAATAAAATTTAATATTTTGGAAATTGTCACTGAGTTTAAATTTTAACTATTCTTACAAGAAAAAGTGGCATAGATAAAAAAGTTCATAAAAATATCTTTAAGATGTTTTGTTTTTAATATTTTTATAAATAAAAGTATAAACACCAAAAAGAAATGCAATCATTAAATCGTGTCCCGTTGAATAAAAAAAAAAATACTAACTTGAATATTTTATGAAGTCTTGCTACTTGAAAGTGCCGCATCTCTGCAGTTCAGAGATAACCATTCGTTGATTGTATATCTGTACAGTATTAGACTGTTTTGAACTAACTTCTAGGTGGAAGGAAAAACTTCACTTTCTTTCTGCGCGAGAAATTTCTTTCTTCCTTCGTAATCGCCAGTAGAAATTGTTATTTTCTGCTGAACTCACACGCAGTGATCCTCCTAATCTACACTATTCCCAGGAGATCGTGTCTATTACTCTCGTCGTAGGCGAATAACATGAGAAACGGCGAAGGTGAAACCAGACTTTCGTTCTCATAACGCAAATGTCGCAGCGTGGTGGCTGCGTCTGTTATGTCCATTCCACTCACAGCAGTCCGTGATGCCTTCTCGGTTGCTTTTGTAGCGCGGCGCTGGAGAATTTCCTATTGATTTCATCCGTTAGTTTCGAAAATGCTGTGTCGCGGAGAAATTCTTCTCCTACGTGCCAGTTCGTAACCTTACTGTCGAAGCTCTCAAGACGCGCTAGCCCGGTACAATGTGATGTATTAGGTCAATGAATATTTTGGAAGGAACTCAATGTGAATGACCTGTGTGGTAGATTCATAACGCGTTAATAAAAATAGAATTAATTCTACAAATTTGGTGATTCATTCAATGGGTCGTAATTTTCAAATTAATTAACACGCAGAAAAGTAAATCTCGAATGACTAATCACTTAAAATAGAGACAAACTCCTTTGAGGAGAGTGTTTGTTTTGAAATAGAGATTGACTTCAGGTGTATTTTGACGGCTACAGTAGAGGTTAGGGGATTCCTGTGGCGGATCCAGTTTTTTGAGTGGGTCGTGTGGGCCGTGTAGGTCGCGGTCGTCAATTTGCAATCTGCGGCTCGAGAAAGTGGAGAGGACGTGACTACCACTGCCTGCTTGCCTCGTCTGAACTCTCGAGGATGTTTCTGGTTCACTTTTCACTGTAGAACCTGTGAGGCGTGTAATATAATGCGGAAGGTTGTCTGAGAAGCAAATAGCAATGATTTGTTTCGGTAATTGTTGCTCAATTTGAGGTTTTCATACTATAACCCGACTACTGTCAGGGTATGTAGACGGTAATTTAAAAATAAAGTAAGGGGAACATAAAAACATGTAATTCTTCGTATTATTTTATCCGAGATTCGTACAAATAATAATATAATTAACTATTACATTTAACAAAAATTTCTAGTTCTAACGGGTTATGCTTAATATTATTACGCATTAATCTGCTAAAGAATTCACATTGGTTGACATTAGAACTGATCACAATATCGGTAGTTTCTGACCTTGCTTTACATTTATTTGGTACATAAATTTTATACATATTCTATTTATTTATTGACTTATTTTTGATTATTGTCATGGAACACAGAAATGTGTCTACATTGCCGAAACTTATCGCGTCACGTCACGTCAATTTTGACTTTTTAGAGTATTGCGTTCGAAAAGTGAATGTTATAACTTCGAATGCTAGGAGAAGGCCATTTTATTAGCACCATTTGTGCGTAACATTGCGATTTTTATGAGTTCAGTTTCACGGGTGAGCAGTTAAAAAAAATCAGTTCGAGTTCGCACGTAAAATATGAGGAAGGGAAGAGAGGATCGCCTGATAAGGGCATATTTGTTACAGATGTTTGTGACAGTGATCAGATCGAGATAAATAAGAGATTTAGTAAATGAAATAAGAACATCAATAACGAAGCAGCTGCTGCCTCTCTAATTTAGAGCGCACGAATTGCCCGTCATTTTTTACTTCATTCTGTTAAAGAAAATAATTCTTCACGTAAAAATCAGCAGATACGTTTCCACTCTCTTGATAAACGTGAAACCATATTGAAACACGTAAACCCTGATTAACACGAATTCCAAGGGACCGAAATAATCAGAATTGGTGTTTCAAAAAATTCGTGTTATCCGAGTATTATAAATGTCCGTATTACCGTAATCCCTTGCCGGGTCCGAAGTTTTGTTTGTGTTACGGCGAAATTCGTGTTAAGCGAGTGCATGCTAACGAGAGTTTACTGTATACAATGATCTTCATTTTTCTTTGCTCTATTAGCGGGAATCAGAGGCGCACCCAGAACTTTTCTCTAGCCGAAGGGGGGGGGGGGGGGTTAGCACCAGGTATAGTGTCCAGCCGACTTGATATTTTTTTGCGAACAGTTTTTCATTTGATGCTAAATATGAAATGCATTTTATTTTTCAATTGTAGTAAATATTTATAATGCAAACAATTGATGTATTGAATGACTTTCGGTAGTATAAAATAATTGTAAAAGCTATAGCATTTTAAAATGTATCATTGGCTTCTAGGAGGGGGTGAAGCTGTGAGTCCCCCCCCCTTTGGATGCGTCACTGCCGAAGCAATACATCACACCGGCGTAAATGAACTTTCTAATCCAATTCCGCATGTATTCGATTGTTTAACCAAAAAGTTACTTTCACATAGCAAGAGTAGGGACCCCATGATATTGATGTTGATTGTTCTATTAAAAAAAATATGAAACTAATTTCCGGTATTCACTTATGACGCAAGATATTTAAGGCTCGCATATTACAATTGAAATTATTAATACATATTCAAAAACGTACACAACGGAATGTTTTTGCGATTGAATAAGATTTTAATTAGATAACATTTATTTCATCAATGTCTACTATGGAGTGTTTTCATGAACTAGCTGTTCTTTTACTAACTTGTAAAAACATAGTCTTAACTATCTGCAATGACATAAGACAAAATGTTATGATATTGAATTCAGCCCAACAAGGTTTCTGTATCCGTCGTTGTGAAGTCTGCGTTTCTCTCTCAGTGAATACATAATCGGTTACCTTGAGCGCCATCGAAGCGTCCTCAATAATATATACCGCCGCCCCTTCGCCCAACACCCAGCGCTCGCCAAACGCTGCCGCCCGGCGATAAGATCTGCCGCGCTGCGCCTGCCGTCATTTCACGAGGGCAGAGAATGGGCCGCCCCGCGCGCGCGTCTGCCTGGCGGCCCACAGTGGGCTGCTATCACTGGCGCACCCATACAGTTTTCGGTTCATTAATTGATAAGTAATTCCGGGCGCGTCAACGGCTAAGGTAGTAATTCCCGGAAGTGTAGTGCATTGTTTTTTCCTCGGGAGGTGGCGGTGATCTTTCCCCATTGGATGGTGAGATCCAGCGCCGACCTGCCCGTCGGGTAGCGAGGTTTTCCCCAACCAGGAACTTCCCATCAGCGGGTCAACGCCCCAGACGGGACCAGTTCGTAGTTCCCGACCGGTCTCCCGGCTTGTGTGCTAGTGTAGTGCGTGTGTAAGAAGTGAGGATAGGACAAGGAAGAGGAAGGAAACATCGCGCGCGGGTCGTGGCCCGTTTGTTAGGGTACTGCTCCATTCGTCTGGTATTGATTGGAGAAACCACGGAAAACTACCGATCAGAGCAGCCGGTCACTAGAATTCTCCTTCAGACAGCGACTGAATTCGTCGTAGCTATGCAGGTAGTGTCGGAAATCCTGCCACAGCCGAGACTCGAACCTAGGATCTCTCGACCAGAGGCAATGCAGTGACATCAATTGATGCTCAGAACCACTTCTGCCGGTCAAAGTGTTTTTTTTGGGGGGGGAGGGGCAGGTTCAGTTCAGATTCCATTAAAAATGCTCGAAATATTTCGGAGGGAATTGACTTTGCGGAGGGGTAATGATTATTGTGGATCAGCCACTGATTACAATGAGCTGAAATGCGCAGTGTGGCTATCACATGTACTTCTGCTAAAATAAGGTATACATAATAATAAGGTTAACACATATATATTACAAGATCATAAGCGACGACGAAAAAATTGAAAATTACAGATGGTGCCTCACCCAAAGGCAGTTACTTGCGATATAATCACTTTCGTGCGGTTTGACTGTTAGCTAAGAAATTCTTGTTAATAAATACTAGTTATTGTTTCCTTCTTACTTATTTCCTATTTAGCACGTTTTACATTTATTCACAAATAGAAGTATATTTAATAATAATACTGATACAGTAGATGACATTTCAAATATTTTTTCAATATTCTGTAATTTTCTCGGTCCCTCGTGATCGCAACAGCACTGAAGCATAAAATGTATTTTATATAGACATATTTTTTCGAAAAGATGGAAGCTTGTCTCTCCGACACAAAATGTTATAATTCAAAGTAGCATTTAATTTCCATTTAAATTTAATTAATATATTAAAAAAGTGAATTCTGTGTTTGCCATTCTTTTTTCTGCAACACAAGCAATGAACAATGTTTAAATCACAAAATTGACAAAATGAACTTGTAGAAAGTATAGTTAACAAGATGCGTAATCTTTTTCTCTCCAACGTACGCGTTTCAACAGATTTTGCCCACTGTGCGCGGCACTTCACTGGACGGGAGGGCGGGCGCAGCGAAACGCCTCCGGTTCTTTTTGCGGAGTGGGCGGAGCGGGGTAGATTAGTAGGCGGAGGGGTTCGGGCGGGGCGGAGTGGTTGAGGCGGAGGACTTGAAACGGAGGAGTTGAAGCGGGGCGTGGTAGAGTGGGGGTGGAGGGGTTGGGACGGGGCGGAGGAGTTGGAGCGGGGCGGGGTAGAGTGGGGCGAAGGAGGGGGCGGGGCGGGGTGGGGTGGGGTGGGGTGGTGGCGTTGGGGCGGGGCGGGGTAGGTTGGGGTGGGGTCGAGGTGTTGGAGCGGGCCGGGGTAGAGTGGGGTGGAGGTGTTGGGGCGGGGCGGGGTAGAGTGGGGCGGAGGAGTTGGAGCGGGGCGGGGTAGGATGGGGTGGAGGGGTGGGAGCGGGGCGGGGTAGGGTAGGGTGGAGGGGTGGGGGCGGGGCGGGGTAGGGTGGGGCGGAGGAGTTGGAGCTGGGTTCGAGCGGAGCAGTCGTGCGGCGTTGCCTTGCGCCTTACCAGGGTCTCCTTCCCAGGGCCTCCTTCGTCTTCATTGTTTCACGTTTTGCGCTGAGACCGAAATCCGATAGATTGGCGTAGTGTCATGCGGAACCACAGGCGTAACTGCTGGGGGCTTGTGTAGTTCGAGGAAGCAATTCCCATTAGAGAAGCAAAGTGTAGATGTTCTCAGTGATCAGGCCAAGTCAAATTCTTATTCCGTGCAGCAGTAGAGGCTTACAAACCAAAGGACCGTTTTTAAAGAGGCACTTGATTGAGGGAGAGGAGAGTTTGCTGTCTGTGTAGCATTATAAGACGATTGGTCTCTTGAGAATTAAGCTTTTTCTGGGGGCGACGTTTTCCCCAGAAAAAAGCCTCTCGAGGCGCCCTTTTCCTCTCTTTTCCTCTCCATTACTGCAAGATGTTATTTCAAAGGGTGTAGAAGATAAAGACCCTATTAAATTCGCTTTTGAGTTGATATGAATTCAAAATTATCAAAGGAACTTCAATAGACGAGGCTTGCTGATGTAATTGAACTTGAAGCAATTCCCGGCTCCTGCCTCATATAAGATGCCTCGTAAAAGATTTGCATTAGGCTTACAACAAGTGTGAGAAATATGGTGTAATCGATAAATAGTTCCGGTACACGAAAATCCGAGAAGTATTGAAATAGCAAGGTTTTGATTATGTTGAATTTTGTTTGCCAGTGCACAATGGATGAAAGTAACAGTTCTTTTTTTAATTTTATTACAATTTCACAGTATTAGTAACTGACGTATAAGCCATTAAATATTTGGTTTTGTTTCACTTGAGCGTTGTATAGTTGTGAATACATCTTCAAAACATTCAAAATTGAGATAAAGGCGTACACTTCATCTAATGACAATACTTCCAATGAAACGTATTGCTACTTTTGCGGCAACTTTTCCAAAATCCACTACGATTGAACCAATGGAAAACTGGAAGTGCGTCTTTCTGTTCCACTTGAAGGCGCTTTTTTCAATATAATTCCCATGATTGATTTCTAGAGAGCTCGAGCGCGCGACTTTTCGTCGCGATAATTGCGCCGGGTCCTCTCGGAGACGCGCGGCGCGGCAGCGGCGCCATCGCGACTTTCTCCGCCGTTTTTCTGATCCGTGAAAAGCGTCCATTAGCTCGGCGCCAGTCGAAGTTAAGTGGCCCGCTTAGGAGCTGGAGCAGTTCGTGTTACTGCTCTCTCTATTCCCCTTTTCTAATTCTTTCTTTCCCTGTCTCTGTCCCTCTCTCTTTCTCTCTCTGTCTCTCTCTCTTTCTTTCTGTCTCTCTCTCTTTCTTTCTCTGTCTCTCTTTCTTTCTGTCTCTCTCTCTTTCTTTCTCTGTCTCTCTTTCTCTCTGTCGCTCTCTCTTTCTCTCTGTCGCTCTCTCTTTCTCTGTCTCTTTCTCTTTCTGTCTCTCTCTCTTTCTCTCTGCCTGTCTCTCTGTCTCTCTCTTTCTCTCTCTCTCTCTTTTTCTTCCTACTTTTGAACCAGAAAGTTTACTTTATATTATTAATGAATTTTGCTGTTAGTGGATCAAACGTACATTTATTTCGTATCAGAAAGAAAATTCAATGCTTCCTTTAATATTTTCATAATATTTAAGAAATATTATTTTTTCATATTTAATACTGTATTTCAATTTTATTGATGGTTTTAAATATTAATAATCAAAACTTCTCCGCTTTTGTATGTAAGAAAGCTCCACCAGAACTGTGCATACAGTAGAATAATATAAAAGAAATACTCGAATTCAGAATACCTTAATTATTTTGAAATATTATTAATAAAATATACAGAATCAGAAAATTGTGACAAGAAGTAGAAATAGATATAAAAAAAGTTTATCATAGATATTATGATGAGATGTAGAATGAAGGAGTAATGGTTTTGGTTGCAACTTCTCCGAAGTCTCGGTGATGTATTGCATGATGCATCCCGGTAGTTGGCGATGTCCCTCCCCCTCTAGTCGTGAAATCCAATGCTGATCTACATGCCAACATGAAGGACCCATATTCCTAGTGGACACCGCTGCATAAGAGTCAAGATATAAGCTCCTGACGTGTGCGATAATATGTATATGCAATCCGGAGAGAAGGGTTCAAGGATAAGGAAACAAAGATTTGTCTTCATCGTTGAAACCACGGAAAATCTTATGATTAGAACTTTTGACCACCGAAATTATCCTCGGTGATTAAATACGATCCAGCTAATTACCCTTTATCGAAAATCTACCTCTGTCGAGATTCGAACCCCAGGACCTCCTGGCCAACGATGCAGGAGAGGTAACGGTCTGGCCGCTGAGCTATCGCAGATATGGTGTAGTGACGATATGAATGGAAAGAAGAAACAATTAAATGTTGCAATGTATATCACGAAAACAATGGTACATTCCAATTCAATTTGAAGAAATATGACGAACGTTGAAGTTGCAAAAAAAAAAAAAAAAATCTTTTAAAACAAAGTTATTGCGATGCATAATTTTAAGAAGATATGTAAACAAGAAAAAGCGAAGTAAATATAATTATTGTAGATTCTCTTAAAACTTTGCCCACCACAAAAAAAAATCACTCAGAGCATGAACAGAAAAATACGGCAATCTTCGGGAATCTGGTTGGTGTTTGTCACATTGACGCAGTGCCCCGATCGCTGGTGCGTTAAGCTCTGTTGGGAAGAGAGCCCCAAGCCGTTTCTGCGTGTAGGACATATTGGAACAGTTAAGAAGGAAATGGAGCGGAGTGGGAAAGATGATCGGGCGGCGGAGCGGAGCGGAGTGGAATGTGTGTCGCGACCGCAGCCCGAAAGCTTGGAGCGCGCGGCGCGCGGGGCCTGCGGCTTCCCACGACGCCCTCGCCACCGCTCGTTATCCCGCGCGGCGCTTTCCATCCCTCCCGCGGCCACGCCCACGTGCCGCTTCTTGCGTCCGTTGCCTATACGGTGCACTTCGCGTTGGGCATGTCGCCTCGCCCCCCGTGCGCAGCCATTGCCTGCTCTATTATGGAGTTTTTCGGGTGTTTTTTTTTCCCCCTTTCGATCAGTACCAGGCAAATGCTGGAGCTTTACCGTAACAAATGAGCCACGGGCCGTAAGCGATCTATCCTTCCTCATCCTTTACTCATCCTCTCCTCTTACACACACACACACACACACACACACACATTCACACACACACACACACACTTACATGTTCTACATGTGCAAGCATGTCGTGTCGCCGTTTTATCAGCTTGAAACTTCTGCTGTGCCTGTGACCGAGAGATCGTAAGGTCGACTTCCAACGGTGGATTTTTGACGATAGCTATCAGCTTGGTAAAGTATAGTCGCTGTCTGGAGGAGCATTCTAGCAACCGGCTGCTTTGATGGGTATTTTTTCATAGTCTCTCCAATCAGCACCAGGCGAATGCCAGAACAGTACCCTTACAAACGGGTCACGAACCACGCGCGGTCTTTCCTTTCCCTTCCTTGCCATATGTTCGCTCCTTCTTACGCATACACTAGAATGTATTGCACTACTACACTTGCCGGGAGACCGGTCGGGAGCTTAGAGGTTGTCCCGGCTGGAGCGGTGCCTTGCTGATGGGAGGTATCTGGTTGAGGGCAACCCCCGTTAGCAGACGGTAGGTTGGCACCACATCTCGCCATCCATTGCGGGAAGACCACCGCCACCTCTCGACGAAAAAATGCACTACATTTACTGGACTAATGACCTTAGCAGTTGACGCGCTCGGAATCACTAACAACCAGTCATCATCAAACTTCAATTCCTAACATTTTCTGATTTCTGATACTCAAATGTCATTCTAACTTTGACACAGTTTTCATTGTCCTTACATCATTTTATCGCTTGGAATCGCGGTCGATTTCCTCAGCACCGATCTACAGCGATCCCGGCATTCCCATATCCGATTCTGATGTGGCTTTCAAGGTCTCACCTTGCCATTCGGCCTCTAACCATCTTATCGACGAGAAACGCGGGCGCTTTCCTCGCCTCCAAGGAACAGCGATCTCACCGTCTGCCCATCTTTGATCTTTAGACTTAATTCCAAGGCCTCATCTTTCCATCGCTGTGTTATAAGCTGAATATCATGCGGCAACAGAGGCTTCCTCATTGCTTTATCTTTATCGAACGATTATCCATCTGATCATAGTGACCCTGTCAGTTCATCACCTTTTCATTGCCACTTTACCATCACACCAGTTTCCCATCACTGCTCGTTCCATTGCATAGCCTTCAACTTAAGCGTCTTTCACGGCTGTTTTATTGTCTGGACGTTGCTTCACCGTCGCTGATGGCGATGGTGCCGTCACCACGTGAGCCCGTCGGCCGGGCCCTCGCCCGCGGGGGTAATCGCGGGTAATGGTGCTTGACGCCGCCCCGGCCAGCGCGGCACGTGGCACGTAGAGCGAGGCGCGTGGCGCGCACGTTCCGGCGCGTGGCGCCCACCGCAACGAGCAGCGGTAACGGTTGTGTGGATGTGGAAAAATAATTACATAACGAACAATGGCAGCGGCGGCGGCGGCGGCGGCGGAGGCAGCCTGCTTCTCAGCGCCCCGCCCCCTCCGCTAGGAAGCGCAGCCGTTGCGGTTTAAACGCGCTTGACCTTCCCCGCGCCGCCGCTCGACTTCCTGCTTCTGTTCTTAAACGAAGCGGGACGAACGTGCTCCGCCCTCTCGCTGCCCCCTCTCCACCCTCACCGATAGCGGTAGCTCAGTCACTGATGTCACTGCAGCGCCTCTAAGCGGGAGGTCCTAGGTTCGAGTCCTGACGGCGGCAGGATTTTCGACGCTAGCTTTTCAGCTAGGTCGAATTCAGTCGCGGTCTGGAGGAGAAATCTAGCGGCCGGCTGCTCTGATCGGTAGTTTTCCGTGGTTTCTCCGATCAACACCAGGTGAATGCCGGAGCAGTACCCTAACAAACGGGCCACGGCGATCTCTCCTTCATCTTTCTTGTCCTATCATCTCCCCTTACACACACACACACTAACATGCACTACACTACCACATATTCCGGGAGACCGGTCGGGAGCTTAGAGCTTGTCCCGACTGGGGCGGTGCCCCGTTGGTGGGAGAGTCCTGGTTAGGGGGAAATCCCACTAGCCGACGGTAGATCGGCGTCGGATCTCGCCATCCAGCGGGGGAAGATCACCGCCATCTCCCGAGAAAAAACATGCACTACTCTAACAGGACTAATGACCGAAGCAGTTGACGCGCCCGGAAACACGAAAAAATCAATCAATCAATCTCCACCCTCGACCCCTCACCCCCGGTTTGAAAGGGAGCGGCCGCTGCTGTTTACTACACTCTTCAGTTTTGAAGTTCACCACTTTGGTTTCGGAGAAAATATATTTATTCAATCTAATTTCAATGGGTCATACTCGAAAATATTCCATATGTTCCTTCCCCTTCCTAAAACGCTATTAATCTTTTTCGTTTTCTGACAGTGTGGTGACAGTGAGTTGATGTAAACTCAAATGCAAGGTTATAATCTTAGTTGAATTGCCTCGAGTAGATAAGTTATTGAGTTTTAGCACGTTTCTAGGAAACAGTTTTAGAAATAGTAATACGTACATTGTACTAACTATATATTTTTCTATGAAAAAATCTTTTTATATGTTGTAGTTCATGTTGCCGGTGAAAGCTAGTTTTCAACTTTTTACATTTCTCATGATGAAGTTATTGCCTGGAAACATGTAAATGCAATTTTTTTTTGATATTGTACATAATGTACACTAATCATTCCTATTCCATTACTTCAAAGTCATTGGATATTTCTTGCAAACTTAATTATTGGTATGAAATGATCCACAATCTACACTTAGTCAAAATCTAATGTGGACCTTCTAGTTTACGAAACCTTAACCTAATGTTCGGTTTTAAAACATCATATCTGTTGGTGAAATTTTAAAGATACCACAATTTTTGGGGTATTTTACTCAGTTGTTTCTCCAGTGGAAGTTCATGAACAAATCATCTTCAAATTTTTTTTATTCGTTACACATTTAGAAAATGTGTTGTTTTTGCAGTTATATCAATGCCCATGGACGTTATATCAACGCCCATGTAACTTCTTTGAGTTCGCGAGAACTGGCGTTGATATGGTTTTTAAAATGTGGGTTGCACATTGTACTGACAATACATTAATTACAACTATTTTTTAAAATAAATAATAAATTAAAGGAATAAAAATTAATTCTTTTTCGGGTATTCTCTTATTTTTGAAACCAATTTCAGATTTATTTTTACTGCAATATGTCTTCTTCTAGGCAATTATTTTATGCACATGAAATTGTGTTATGTTTTTAGGGATTTACATAACGAAAATTTATGAAAAGTCGTCCCTTCCTTAGAGATTTTCTGGATTTTCCGCTGGAAGAAACGAATATTCCTTGATCACTTTCTTTTAAAAGATATGAAAATGAATTAATTCCTTCTATTTCAGGAATTTATTTTATATTTCTTGTTAGAAACTAATATAGAATTAGAACGTTTTTTCGTGTAAACATTGTATTTTTACAACATGTATTAACTTTATGAGTTTGTCACAGAATATGAAAGTTTCTCTTTCCGAAATATTCGTTCTGGCATCACCGATATTGAAAAAAATCGAAATTAAGGCTTAATTTATATTATTTTTTGTCAGATTGAAAAATTTCAAGTAGAAACATAATTATTGTACTTAGTATTAACCTATCAATATAATGGATGAAACATATCTAAATAATTATATTTTTTTACTTTGTTTCCTTCAAGTCTTCTTACAATAACTATGGGTAGAAAAATATATATTTGATTTTTACTCTCTCTCTTTTTGAGATGAAGCGAGCTATTATTATCTTAGCTTTTAGGCCAATGGTATATTTCTTATTTATATGTGTATAATAGTATCATTCATGTAAAAGAGATTCTTGTCCAAAGTTTATTTTAGAGTTGAACCGTTGATCTAGATAGTACAACGACGTATGAATGAAAAAGGGAAACCTTTATTTGATTTCCTTTTGTCATTCTTCCGATACATTTAACCAAATTAGTTCACGGTCGCCTGCGGTTCCGAATCTCCCATGACGGAGGTCGTTAGGGCTTTGTCGCATTGTTTTCGCTCCGCGGGCAGCTTCCGGCGATTGGAAGAGGCGCGGCGCTCCATGGAAACCAAAATCGTTACGAAGTGTTTCGTTGTAATCAACATTTTAAAAATACATTGAATACATACGGTTTTATTGAAACGGTGTTCCTAAATAGATCCTTTTGGATTGATATTCTAGAAAATTTCACTACGCATACATTTTATTTATACCAAATATTTAACATGTATCGAAACCAAACCTTAAAAAAATATTTTTTAAATTTAAATTCTTGGCCTTCGACATCGCTTGTTTATTTATTTTCAAAGATAGTGTCTTCAGATTCGTTATCAAACATTTCAAAATCCCCTGAGTGCAAAATTGTCAGTAGATTACGTTAAGCTTTCTGGTTTTGCCCAGCTGTTCGGGACCTTGTCCCACAGTGCGCGGTGTGGTGCATCTGCAATGGAAATGGCTTAACACAGTTCGCCCGAGAGAGACGGGCGCGCTGGCATTTCGACAAAAGGAAAGTAGCTGTTGCTGCTGTGGCGGCGGCGGTGGCGACGACTTCTTCTCTCGCCCCGATGGCGGCCACCCAGCTGACCTCAAACGCCCCCATGCCAAATATTGTTTAACCTGGTTTCCCTAGATCTTTATCTCGGAGAAACCGCTGCTGTTCTGAGAAGACACTTGTCGCGCGGGGGTCGCCCACCTCACGTGTCATTTGTCTAATGTTCCCTCGTGGGCGTCATGGGAACAGCGTGTCGGTTTGTTCTGAGCAAAGGCTCGAAGGTGACACATTTTCGGATGGTCGGCTGCAACAGGTGCTACGTCTCTGTCAACATGGTGCTCGTTAGAAGGATCTTCTGATGGGATTCACGATATGTTCGAGGGTGAAAGTTTTGGAAACAGTTGTGGTGTAAGTTTTTCCTGAAAGTTGCAATCTTCTCTTTTGTTCCGTGATTTTCTCACAACTGTTGTTGTATTTTCTCGTATTATCTCGAGCCTTAGTTGTTATAAGTTTTAACTTTTAATCCACAATGTACTGGTTCTGAACAACATAACAGTACCAAATAACTGACATGATAAGTGTGAGGTAAATAATTTGTAAATGACTTGAAGTTAAAAGTAATAAATTGGTTTTTGGTTAGTTGGACTCTGAATGTCGCATATTTTGTGCATATATAAGGTAAGGGGAATACGAATTTAGTTGTATAGAGTTTCGATTAAACATGTATATTTGCACAATGAGAATAAAAACAGTTATTCGTTTTCTAATTCAATATTTCTTCTTTTTCTTCAAGATAGTCCTAAGTCATCCATTTTCGTTCCCCACAGGTTTGTTTTTCAGCTTACCTGATTTTAACCTTCTTTTGTGCATACTTTCGTGAATTTCAAGTAATTTTGCAGTTTCAATGTGATCAACTGTCTTTCATTTCACCAATATTTCAGAACTTAAAAAAATGTATTCCGTCATCTGCATCCATTAGTTTGTTAGGGACATGTTCTTAGCGTTGCAGTTTTGTGTGATTTAGCATTAGAAAGAATTACTTCCATTACTTTCCATACTTTTTCGTTTCAAGTCAGTTGTAAACAACAAGCGGCGTAAAGTGTACATTCGTGCGTGCATATGTGCAGAATACTGCTCTAATTTTATATCTAATTGCCTTTGTTTGAGTTACCTGACAGTTGAAATGTTCATGGACATTTTTTCGAGGGATTCCGTGGTTAAGTTTCACACCGTTTCGTGACTCGTCTGGTCTTATTCAAAGCCAGCACGCAAGCTCTGAAACAGTTTTCCTGCGTTTCTTCCACTGCGGTCCGAGAGAGGGGCGCTGGCTTGCATGATGCTGCGGCCGGCGCGGCGCAGCCGAGTCGCGTTCTATGTCACGTATTGGGGACGAGACCTCTGCCTCCCTGCATTACCGGAGCGCATAATAGCACGTTTATGGCTCCGAGCGCAGACGGCGCTCGCTCGGATGCAGAACTGAGCAGCCGCGTGTTGCTTCTCTCGTAAGTGCACGTACGGAAACATTAGATCCTGAAAGGGTTGTACGGGCAGTTAAAATACAAACCGATGTAAATTACTTAACTTTCAGTGCCCAATAGTTTTACAAATTAAGGTGTGAATGATTGAACTTCAACTGGATCACTTGGACATTGTTGGAAATGGGGAATATTTCGCGCACGGTTATTTATATCAGTCTGTAAAACAAAACGTGAAAATGTTTGTCTTTTTAGAATCTTAGAAGATTAGTATTTCCGTAAAATTAATTAAGCAACAAGAGATTAAAATAGATCTGAATAATATATTAAACTAGATGTTTATTACGTTAATAAATTAAATATTTTAAAATAAGCATCGTGAATATTTTGTATTATCATGCACTTTATTTTATGTTTAACTTATGAATCATGATTAGTTTTGAGTAAGCAACGATACACTTGTAAATATTGAAAACTTTATATAAAATTTGTAGAAAGTTATCTCCTTGCACACGTCTTAGAAGCTCTCAGCTTACATTTCAAAACCTGCTTCATCTATACAAGTTAGTAAATATAATCTTCAGATATTTCACAATCAAAAGATTGAAAGTTGTTAAAACGAATATCGTAGTAGATGGAAAGGAATACCAAAAGTGGCAATGGGACAGGAGCTAAGCATAAGTGTACACTTTAAAAATACGTAAAGATAAAAGGTAGCAATTTAAAGTGCAGAAGTACACCATTAATGCGGCAACGAATGATCATTCTTCGGATGATTTATTGATGATTCGAACACTCAGTTGTCATTATCATTTTACTCCAACATAACAAAAAAGTATGCCCAGTCTTCTTGAAGTATATTCTAAAAGGTAGTGCTGTATTTATTCCTATTATTGCATTATTATATCATTAGAGTATATTCTTATTAATAAACTTTGTAATGTCTTAATGACGCAAAATTAAGAACCTCATGTTTTGATTTTTGTGAACCTCATTTTGGTCTTGTAATATTGTAAATAGTACTATTTTTGTTCTTTTTTATACAAAACTTTGGAAATAAACATGATTTAACATTTTTGTCAATTCTTAATTTCATGATATAGTGAATTTGTCTCGTATACTATCGTATTTTCCCCCTTTCGAGCAACGTCGCCCAAGAAATAAGGCGACCCTAAGAGTGTCGTGTCTTCCTAATCTCAATGCAATATAATTTCCAATCTCCTGCACCGCGGGTGCTCGTAATGTTAGACTGCAAAAGCGTCTCTAGAGTCGTCTTAGACTGCTGTTACAAACCATAAAGTGAACAATTGAAAATTAAAGAATGAACGGGGAAGATAATAGATAAGTACACGCATTCAGTCTCGAAATGAAGGTCTCAAGGACCATCGAATCGAGGCAGTAAACGTGCTTCGGAGTTAACAGCTCAGGCTACCAATGTGATCATTAAAATTACATTATTGCAAATTTTGCAAAAATGTTACAGATCTTTTAATCATTATGACATTCGAAAATATAATTACTTAAAAAAATTAAAGAAAACTTTATCCCGACTGTACAAAGTGAATAAATGTTTGTAATGCGCAATAATAATAGAGCTTACGCTATATGTCTGAAAGCGTTTATCCGTTGGCCCACGCCCGGAATTCGCAGAGCACACACTTCGCCCGAGCGGTGTGGAGCTTGCGGTGGTTGAGGCGGCTTCGGCGGCGGTGCCCGTACCGAAAGGCCGCTGGGCGTAGCGGGCAGGCCAAGGTCTGCCTTACGCAACGCGCACGGCGCCGCCTCGGAGACCACGACGCGCGAATAGCGGCGAACCGCGCCCTGCCCTGCGCCCCGCCGCCGCCGCCTGCCTCTCCGCGCCGAGATCTCACCGCCTCACGTGCACTCGCCTGGCTTCATGAAGAGGTCACGTGCCAGCAGAGTATGGGCGGCGCACGCACGAAAACGCTGTCCTACACCTACACCTACATCTACAGGGCGCCCAGAGAAAAATAGGGGCCAGGCCGTTGATCCAAGGAGGTCCCGTATTTCAAACAAAACTTTTCCTCCTCCCTAAATTCATAAACAGAATTCATACCTCTATGCATCAAAATTAACTTATAACGTTAAATTTTGATTAGAGATCAATATATTTTTTATTTCTTTTAAATGAAAAAAATTCGGGACCCCAATTCAGTCGGGGCCTGGGGCAAGTTGCCACAGTTGCCCCTCATTCTGGACGCTCCTGTCCTAGACACCTTTGTTTTCTGTTCGTGTAGCGGATTATCTTTGTTATGTCTTCCTGACGTGTTTGTGCTTAAAAGGTTTTCTTCTGGACGTGTCTGTGCATCTCATTTTGTCTTAGTGTCGCTTCGAACTCAAAGAATTGTATTGGAAGCACGTTCTTCTTGGTACATTGTTGTAGTTTTCTCGCATATACTTCCGGTATCGTGTAGAACATCTGGGGCAATGTCGTTTGCATAACTGTCGCAACACCTTACCTTGTTACGAATGCTTGACAGCTCAACACAGGGGTTTCACTTTCAAGGCAAATTGTCTGAAGCAAGAAAGTGATTGGCGTCACGAATCTCAGATTTTTTTTCACCAAACGCCTCGTTTCTAGTCTTGTTTTATTAATAATTCGCGAAGACATGTAAACGGAGCGAACATGTCTTTGTTGTTTGTGTACACTTATTTTGCAATAATTGCAGAGTGTTTAGCTGAGTCGTAGATGTGAAGAAGGCGAGGCTATCCGAAGACAATCGGGCAGGAAGTGACCTTGACCTTTCACAAGATGGCAATGGTGGCGGTGTGAAATCCGCCTTGTAATTGTAATGGAAACTGACCTCGTATAGTGAATGGTTTACTCGGTTCGATTTCGATCTTGTTTGAAACCACGAAGAAGCTCATTTCTAGGTAACTGTTGAAATCTTTAGAGAATGAAAATCCAATTACAGAGGGATGCTATTTTTATATGAATAGTTCTTCCAACAAATTATTTTGTTTCAAGTGCTTTTGCTTTGTAGAAATCATATGCATTACGGAGAATTTTGATTCAGAAATGAAATAGAAAAGTAAATAAAACACATAAAATGGACAGTAGCGTTGTGATTATAAATATGTTGTAATATATGAAACAATGGCTCTTCTTGATTCAAACTCCACAAATTCGGAAGTTCCAATGAAACCAAAATTAGAATTATCCAAATTTGAGGGAAATAACGTATGTTTTTTTCTGTAAATATCATTTTAAAATAATGTTTAGTATGTAGGTAATGAAAATAAAAATTTAGAAATGAATTAATCGAATTTTGAAACTGATATGTTTTAGTGTCATTCAGGTTGACAATTCCACTTCAAAATATAGTCCTTCCTAAAATTAAGAAATCAATAGCATTTTATTCTCCAATTATGTGTTTCATAAACACTTGTAAAGAGTGGTGTTAAGCTCAAATGTTTGTGACACAAGGTCATTCTTCAAGTCATGGGACGGTTTAAAAAATCAACTTTTTTTTAGTCTTCAATAAATTATTATACAGTTCAATATTTATTATTTTTATTGACATAAAATTATGGTTTTGAATTATGGGATCATTATCAAGGAGAATTTGTGTTTAACATACATATTGAATACGAATTTAAACGAGACTTTTAAGAGGGTTAAACATTTTTGGATCAATTAATTCATATTACCCATTCGAATTATATTTCTCTGATACATATTACTTATTGCTAATTTCTAATTCTTGTACTCTTTCTCTTTTGCAGGTTCGTTGAAAACTTTTGATTGGAAAAGGAAGGGATCGCCTAAGGGTGAGTTATAAGTACAGGTCCTGGATACTTCATTCAGTATAGTTTTTGTACTTTAAATGTATGAAGTGAAAAGAAAATGAAAAGAAATCGCAAATGCAAAAATGTACTACTGGTGCAAAAATTGTGTTATAAGATTATGTAAAGCATTTAGCAATGAAGTTTTGAACCAGTTATAAAAATAACAGTTTTATTTCTCTATTTTGTGTCGACATTCTAAAACCCTTCACAAAGATGTTAGTCGAGCATTCAAAAGAGCATTTTCAGCAAAGGGATTACAAACAGAATAATGTTTAAAATAATTATCTTACTAAGGTTTTCCCAAAATTACTTTTAAAGCTGAATGTCTAGGGATAGGTCTTTCGTCTCTAAAAAATAGGCATTTGAATATAATTTTTAAAGCTATTGGAAGTGTTTTTCTACTTCGATAATATGATATTGCGAATGTCGGATTTTTATATGAGTAATGTGTCATATACTGGATGCAATGGAGTTAAAATTAGAGGACAGAATTATCACCGTCCGGTTGCGGTTCAAAAATATAATGAAATTAATTACTGTATAAAAGTATAAATTACGAATGCACCCGCCAACATCAAAGGATAATATTATGTTGTCTATACTCATGTCACATAATAAAAGAACAAAGAAACACAAAGGGACAGGCACCGGAACCCCTGTGGGTTTAAAAATTTACTCTCCGATGTATTTCGTACGAGCCGCATGGAAGGGACCTCGTGAACCTTAAACTGCAACCTTATTCGCAGAACTGTTTAAACGATAAGGTCTTCTTCACTTGGATCTTGGATTTAAAGCTCGTAAGTATTAAGCAAAATTCGAATATTGAAAATTATGCAATTAGAAAAATAACGTTTTGATAATTCAAAAACATTGATCATGAAAAGCTTTTGATTGCTTTGTTTGTTATCTCAAATGGAATAGTATTCCTTAGTTCGTTTAAAGACCAGTAGCTTCGTTACTCAATGCTGTGACATAAGCTCGTCTATAAATTGTGTATTAAAATAACTTATTGTTCATAGTTGATGAATAAAAAGAGATTTCCATACATATCTTCAAAGTAATATTAACTGAGTTTTAAAAAATTGTAATTTTATTGTGAAATTAACTTGGAACTCATTTGCAATGGGAGCGGGGATCTTTGTGATCCTCCAGAAGGGCGAACGCGAGCTTTTCGGACCCCACAGATACTACATTTTTAATTTTGAATCCCGCAGATACAAATCTGGTTTTATTAGTTAAAATATTGATGAAAGAAACACCATTTTATGAAAATAATATAACGTAATTATAAAAGATTATTTAATTACAGCAAAATCGTCAAAGGGTTTTTAATCATTAGAAAATGACTAAATTGTTTATTTCTGGTTTGTTTTATCATTGGTTAGTATCGTCGGTTTTATCATTACAAAGTAGTGAAATCAGTTCTTTGTGCGCTAATTGTTCCCTTGTTTGGAAGAAATTAAGGCATTTTGGGCTCTGTTATTAATAATATAATAAGAGAAAATATCGGTCATATTTTTCTGCGGACTGCCAGTGGTTGGATTGATTGATTAGGGATTCCGGGCGCGTCAACTGCGAAGGTCATTAGTCCTGTAGGAGTAGTGCATTTTTATGCCGGGAGGTGGTGGTGATCTTCCATCGCTGGATAGCGATATCCGGCGCCGGCTTACTCTTCAAGTTACTACATTTTTTCAACTCAATATCTCCCTCCAGGGGATACTGCCTCAGCCGGGATAAGCTCTAAGCTCCCTATCATCTCGGGCATGTGTGGTAGTGTAGTGCACATAAGTGTAAGTGTGCGAAAATAAGGGGTGAGAATAGAACAAGGAAGTGGAAGATCGCGCGCGGTCCATGGTCGTTTTGTTAGGGTACTACTCCGGCATTCGCCTAATGTTGATCAGAGAAACCACGGAAAACAACCGATCACAGTAGCCGGCCGCTGGAATTCTCCTCCAGACAGCCGATGAATTCGACTAGCTAGCATAGCTACGTAGCTAACGACGCAAACCTGCCACTCGTACCCAAGTATCTCCCAGCAAGTGGCACTACCGACAACTATTGATGCTCTAAGCGAGCTAAATGTGTACCTGCGGTTGGGGACCGCCAGAGGTGGATCCAATCGATCAGTTTGGAGGGGGCCATCATAGATTTGTGTTAAATAGTAAACATTTGTTATTTATTGTATATTATTTTTGTAGTGTCTGTATGATACTGTACAATATTATTTTTTAAATAATTTCATAATTTTAACATATGTAAATATTAAAAATAAATTTTGCAAAAAAAAAAAAAAAAAAAAAATCCACACACCCAACAACGTAACGGACGAAACCTCTCGGCCTTTTGTGGAGGGGTTATGGCCCCCATGGCCATTGGATCCGCCACTGGAGGCCGCTGCTCCAGAGGGCTGCGCCCGCTCGGGGACCTCCTTGGCGGCAGGGCGGGGCCGCTTTGGCGACGGCGACGGCCTTCCCGCGTGCGCTTCGCTTCGCAGCCGCGACTTATAAATAACGAGGTGGCCCGCGCGCTGACCGCCGCGCCGCCACGCCGCCGCCGCCGTGGCCAAGGACGCCGCCGGCGCACCGCACCCGCCGCCCACTGCCCGCTGCCCGCTGCACCCAGGCGCATGGCCCGGCGCGTGACGCGCGCCAGTTCTGCCAATTCACTGGACGCGCTTGGCCGCGATAAACACAACGTCTCGCAGTAAATGTTATAACGCCTCAGAGCGTTGTTATTGGGCCTACTAATTTGCAAAATTGTATTTACTTTTGGACATGCTCTGTCCGTATAATAAATAATAATAATAATAATAATAATAATAATAATAATAATAATAATGCAGATATATGGCTCGTTTCAAGTAGTTTTGGATCATATAGTATCAATCTTATGAGGATACCAGGAATTAAGACATTTGAATTTTATATATTTATTTTCTGCTCTATGTTTCGCACATTTAGCATGTGCCTTTTCAAGAGCAATATAGATATTGAAGAAACGGTTGGAAATAGCATAAACAATTCATTTTTACGTAATAAAAACGAAGGAATACAAAAATATTAAAATCTATACATACAATTACGTATAGTGTTCAGCAGATAACACGATTAATTTTTTTATAACATGCTCAAAGAGACGTGAAACTCGGTGGTTAAAATAATTTGTTACTTTTTTCTTGCAGTACGAAACCAGATATGTTAACGAATGTATTTGCAAAAGTTAAGGCAATATGGAGTAAATGTTTATACTATTGTCAGCCGTTTGTTCAATATCTGTAATGCTCTTGAAAAGGCACATGCTAGATGTGCGAAACGTTGAGCTGAAAATAAATATATAAAATACAAATGTCTTAATTCCTGGTATCCTCGTAAGATTGATCCTATATGATCCAAAACTACTTGAAACGAGCTATCTATCTGCAACATTAATCTAGGATCAGCAGGAAGAAATACAACAATTTCAGTAATGATAATAATAATAATAATAATAATAATAATAATAATAATAATAATAATAATAATAATAATAATAATAATAATTAATAATCTTTTAGAGCGTGAATTTGACGATATTCAATTTTCGCTAATGAACATGTAATTATATAAGGAGTTTGCTATATGCACTTTTGAACATCGCGCCTCTGACTGACAGGCAACTCAGCCTGCACTCGAGTTTTGCAGGTACCGTACGATAAACATTTTCATTTAATATTACTGGACAACAAAGATATTTTTATTTTTCAACAGAAAAATCCTTTTTTATTATATATTACAGGACGTATTTCTTAAATATAAGATTTGAATTTATTGATTTTATTTCCACTCTCACTCTTAATTTGATAATAGTTAATAATGACATCGTAACAATTAATTTTGTAGGTAGGTGATATCGCAGAAAAACCTATTATATCTCATTTTTTTTCACTTCTGAATACGCATTGCGTAATTTCTTCACTTGAAGATTCGGTCATCTTCTCTACGATAACCCTGAAATAAAAAGGGAGGCGCCTTTACAATTAAAATTCCGAGGAGAAAAATTCATAGACTATAAAATCATCTGTTTGTTGGCTCAAGCCAAAAGTCGATAGTTGGCCTACCTAAAGGATTTCTCCAGTCCTTCCACGGCAGTGTTGGGCTGTTGCCAATTAAATGATGATTATATTTGTGAGCCACGTACTTTCTCCGCACGGTTATGTCCATTACAGAATCTCACATTTTCGTGTCCCAGCGAATGAAATAAATTCTAATCAAAAATGGAAAAAAGGATGGGTAAAGTAGGCTTTTCATTGGGAGTATTATTAAAGGTTGAAATTCATCGATCTTATGTTTTAATCGTTTATGCGATCTAGCGATTTAAAGGAATGTTATGTCTGTTGACTTAGTTTACGTACGTACGTTTACAGAAAATAGTAAAAGTGACGAACATTACACATTTGCAGCCTGTTCATAGTCCAGCCCCTGATTTCTCTTACAATTCTATGGTCTTACGGATGCACCTGGTTGAAACGTTATTAGACACGCCCCCGCTCGTACTCAATACCGGGCTCTTCTTTGGATTCTAGTCAAACGAGTTGCCAATTCACCTGCTGCGAGGAGATGCTTAATACAAAGGGTATTTAATTCATGTTACATGACTAGCGCCAAACAGCCTTTGTTTCGCCGGCGAGTCGGGAAGACAAAAGCGATCGCCGCGAAGTGTAAGTGGGTTATCCCTGGCGCAGAAGATCCATCGCAGACTCGTTTCGCAACATGGAGCGTCGCGTGGTGCATTGTCTTCCAGGGAACTCCACCTGCTAAACCACAAACGCCTCCTCCGCATTCGTCATAGGCGTCGTTGTCATCGTCGTCTCCATCGTCATCGTTACCATCGTCACCACTACCGCTTCTGCCGTCACACGTATTGCCACTCTGCCGCCACCTCTGCTGTCAAAATCGCCATCATCACCTTCGCCACCATTGCAGCCTCTCATACTGAAACTGCTTCTACCTCCTTTGAAACCACCGTCGCCGACACTGCTGATACCGGCCACTGCTGCAACTGCCGCCGTCACAACTATCTCCACAGCTTTTTCTGTCATTTCCACCAAGTCCACTACACCTTCGCCTAGACCATTGCAAATGTTACAACCGCCAGGTTATGACCATTGACTTCATGAGCAATAGTATCACTATTATTGTCTTAGTTATGACCTCTGTATTGTCGACCAATATCGACATCTTCTATTCCCGCCACCGAACTCCTCTAGACATTAACGCCACCATCACCTACAAGCATATCACGGACAAGCACATCACCTACACGAGTATTAGTACCACCGTAATCATTACCACTACAGTGCAGATGTGTAATGGAGGAGTTTCTTACAAGAACCAAAGAAGTCGAAAATTCCATATTTTGAGATATTCCACCAAGTTATTCTCTTCAACTGGCGCTGTCTGCTGGGACATTTCCTTTCGGCAAGTGCCAAACTCATTGAATGATATAAGGCAGGGGAAAATCATAAATTCATAACTATGCACGTCTACGCGTTTCTACTAGTTTTTGGTGCCTTCTGAAAAATCTCGAATTTGGACTAGTTTGGTTCTTGTAGGTAACCCTTCCATTTTAGCCAGAGCCCTAGCAGCCACCCCGTTTCCGTCCCCTGCTTCTACTAAAACGCCTTGTGTGCTCACATTGACCCCGCCGACGCAACTGCGGGTGCTTTTCCCTCGCTACTTTCCTGGACGGAACGGCGTGACCTGACTTAGCGGGGATTTCGTGACGGGGGTTCACGTGGCATGACCTGACGTGGCGTGACCTGACATGGCGAGGATGTCGTGGCGGAGAACGTCGTGGTAGGAAATGCACGGGGGGATTGAAGATATGGAGGGGATGGCGTTGCGGGGATGCCGTAGCGGGATGACGGGGAATGTTGGGGCGGGGATGACGTGGCTGGGGTGGTGGGACGGGGTATGGGGTGGGACTGGAATTTCGGGCGGGGGTAGTGGGACGGGGTATGACGTGGCGAGGAGATAGAACCATACGTGGCGGGGCGGGTAATGACGGGGAGGGACTTGGTGAGGAACGGCTTGGCGGGCGTAGCCTGGCCTGGCCTGGGCAGCCTTGCCTTGCCTTGCCTTGCCATGCCTGATGTGGCGTGGCGTGGGTTGGCGTGGCTTGTGGCGTGGCTTGTGGCGTGGCTTGTTGTGGCGTAGCTTGTTGTGGCGTGGCGTAGGGTGGCGTGGCTTGTTGTGGCGTGGCGCGGCGTGGTGTGGCCTGGTGTGGCGCGGCTGAGTGTGACGGTGCGTCGCATGGCGACGCCCCGCTGGGCGGGCGGATCTGTGACAGGGAGAGCAAGGGCATGGCTTAGAACGGCGCCCCTGTTGCCGACGGTGGCTCTCGCTGCCGCCTTGTGCGGCTTACCGTTGTCAGCGCGTTTCTCCTGCCGGCGAACCCGTCGTCAGCTTTGCAATGTTTGCAAGCATCCTTCACAGTTTGCAGGACGCACGCATCGCATCCTTTACGGATAGGAACTATGATGTGTCGAAGCAGTAACCAGGAAACGCATACGACAACTCTCATGTCAGTACTTCATTGTATTCATGTAAGAGATGAGAGCATAATGAACGGTAAAGATGGGATCGTTATTGCATTGAACAGCGCAGGTGTTTATTTTACCGTCAGTCTTCCCTAATTAGCGGACACATGTTTATTACTTCGGCTAAGTTCGCGCTCATGCATTCTGCACAACCGGTCGTGCATATCCTATTTACAGCTTTCTATAATCTACGTTTAGCGAATAAATCGTTAAAAGGAAATGTGAAAGCTCATCTCTAATTTGTTATTTCCTACTCTTATCTCTCTCTGGAGAAAGGATGGGTAGTGGATTGCACACTAGTTAGTGAAGATTCCTTGGATGCAGGACGGAATAACCGGGTGACACCGTTGAAGACTTGATCTTCGCACCTTCTGGCTTGACAGCTCTCCTCTCGCTTCGATTTGAAGCGGTTCACGAAGCAACGGAGCCATCAGAAGATTCATTTGGAGAATGTGAAAGAGACTGACGAGACGAACGAAAATATTATATGACGAATAAGCGAAGCAGGTGGAGAATGGAGAAAATTAGGGAACAGAAAACTTGTTGAAATAAATGCGGATGAAATATTTCGATTAATGAGAAAATTTTCTGACAATGTGTATTACTATGACTAGTTTCTTGTCTTTTTAAGGTGCGATTTTACATTTCTTTTCTTCTGTTATTTTTCTATTTCGTACTTTCTTTTCTACCTTCTCTTTTATGAAGAGTAGCAGCTGCAGTGCGCTTATGTTTAACTTCCACTGGAATCAGCGCTATGAATTTTCGCACGGACGGTCTCTGGGCAGACGTCCAGAAACGGCATAAAGAGTCCTCTCTGTCTACTGATCGTGCGCATGGCGTGAGACTGCGCTAACTACTATTGGTGGAAGTGTAGGAAGATAACTGATGTGTACGGTTGGCTAGTGAACAATGTGAATTTTTATAGCGGACTGAAGAGGATTTGATCGTCGAATAATACTTTAAACTTAAGACTTCATCTGTTCCAAAAGAAGAATTAGTGATGCTTTATTTTGTGAGAAATATCTTTTTATGAATGGATTAAATGATACCTCGTAAATAAGGATTACGATCATTTCACAGTGACAGTAAATGGAAGAATTCGTTTTAAAATCGTATCACAATAACTCAGCAAATTTATTACTCTTCTTTCGTCGAATAAGTGTTTTACTTTCATATTACATCGATGCAGTGGTTACAACTCCGAAGTCTTATATTTCAAACAACGTGTTTTCATCAGGACGAATATATTTACATACCATATTATTTCAAGAGTCTTTACATATGAGCTTTATATATATATATATATATATATATATATATATATATATATATATATATATATATATATTAACATGATGATCATGTATGGTTATTATTAGGAAACATTCAGGGTTGCAGAAATTAGACTATGTCTCACAATCAAAAACATAATAATAAAATAAATACGATATCCAATGTTACGTTACTCATATATATCTTGATAACATTTGGTCCTGTATTCTTCTAAGAGTTTGTATGTTTTAGAGGCACTTGTGATAGTCAAACTGAAGAACTTTCTTAGAAAGATTTCATATGCTGTTAATAAGAAACGGCCGTTTGTATGCTTCTTTCCCTCCTTAAAATACATGAAGACATTCTAAGTTTCATGCGATTCGAGTGCCGGTTTTTCTGCAAATGCGATCGCCATGTCCTCATCTCCTGCGGCGTAAGAAGGGTCGGACCTAGGGCCCCTTGGTAATAAAAACCTGGGGCCCTTCCTTTTTAATAAATGAACAAAAAACATTGACCCGTGGGGAAGGACATTCGCACATCTTGGGAAATAACGCTTCACCCGAGATCGAAATTTGTTTGGATACGCGGGCATGTTGGTGCAAGAGAGGAGTTTCTTCCACCCATCGCGTTGCCAGGTCGCTGGAAGTGGGGCGTAAACAAATTTTATTATGTTAAGTTAAGTTTAGTTCATGCCTTATTTTACGTGGCGAGACTCGGGCCATCAGGCCCGCTCTTCTGTCTAATCACGCAAATTTTGCTACGCTCCTTTCACCACCTAGCGGAGAAAAGAGGTATTATCTTGGGCGACGAAACAGGCGGATCTCAATTTTGCTCAGAGGCTTCTTTTAGGCTTGAGGAGCTTTTACTTGCAGTAAATCTACTACATGGAACAGCCGGCTTTACTTCCCCTCCGAAGAAAGGCGTACGAAGGATTTTTTCGCCCTTAAAAATCCTCGGCTTCGATCGAGTTTGAACCCGCAATCTCGGATACAACAGTCCGGTAAGTTGACCGTTATACCACCGAATCTGCAAATCTATTGTAATTGTTTTATAATTTTAACTTATAATTTATATTCCATAATAATTAATAATAATTAATAAAAAATGTAAAATTTCATAAGAAAAATATAAATAATATAAATGTCTGCCTAAAAAACCAATGGAGCTTCCTAGAATTAAAAAATAATATTCCAGAACTCGAAATATTTTGAAATCTTAATGAAGTAAAATATATTGCAACTAGTAAATTAGTTAAACATTGTCATTCAATTTTATAAACAAAAAACCTTTTTGTTTGAAAAACTTTTGGGACTTATATTATATAAGTATCATCTCGGGGCCCCCTCTGAGGTTGGGCCCCGAGGCATCTGCCTGGTTTGCGTAAGCGGAAGTCCACCCTTGGGCAGAGGAAGTTGTTGAGCGCCGCCGTCCGCCCAGGTGGTCGTAATGAGTCCGCGCGTGCGGCGAAGGGGGTGGGGACGGGCGCGGGGGTAGGGATGACACAATAACATCGATGTTTTTAAAATATCGATGTTTTCCACCAGAAGCATCGCTATTTCGCTTTCGATGTTTTCTTCACATCGATATTTTGTAGCAAAAACATCGATTTTTTTTATCTTTTAAATTTTTTTAAAATAAAGGGGTTTAAGCACGTTGTAGAGTAGTAGCAATATCGATGTTTTGCGTCATCCTCTTTATCACGCTTCACGTTTCGCCTGTGCAATCTGAGGGAGTTGCTCGTGTTATGAATGTATGTTATCACCAGTCGCGTCATTGCCTGAATCGACAGTGAAACACGAAATCGACAGCAAAACATATTCTTTATTGTTAATTTTATTCTTTACATTGGATAATAATTTTTACATACTACTAACATGCTGGTAACCAAACAATAAATTATATCCCTTTTACGTACTGTAATTAATAATGGATAGGAAAATAGCATGTTTATTAGTCTATAATTAAAACAGTGATGTTTTAAACATGGACATTTTCTCGTCGATGTTTTCATCGACATCGGAAACCGCTAAAGCGATGTATCGAAACATCGATGTACCATCACTGCGCGGGTGTCCTGGGCGGGAAGAGCGCGCGCGCGCTTTGGCGCGGCGGGAACAGGAGCAGTTGGCGCGTGACGTCACGGTGTGGGCGGCGCCGGTTCCCGTTAGGCGCCGCGCCGCCGGCGGCAGAGGGCGCCGCGGTCGCCGCGGGTCGCCGCGCACGCGCCTCCCCGCCACGCCACGCCACGACGCGCCGCTGCTGGGCTCTGCAGATTTCGGGCCTCGCTGGAGCACGACTTGGAGCTGTGTTCAGTGCCGGAGCTTCAGTTGGTGTCCCCCAGGGCAAAACTAATGGTATCACCCGCCCCGTAAATTAAATATAAAGATATCTATTACTGAATTGTTTATACATTACTTAATAAAAATAAAGGTATAGTTGCACTTGACATTTATTTATAATATTTTAAAAACTATGTAGTTCAGAATAATTGAAATATTTTTTTAAAATAAATAATTATATACTTGCAACTATACAATTTTCTAATTGATGTCACCCCTAAAATTGTGACACCCGGGGCGGATCGCCCCCCCCCTGCCCTCCTCTAACTTCGGCACTGGCTATGTTCAGTGCCGGGGCTAGGCAATTTTGGGCCCGGGGCAATGAATAAACGTAGCCCCCCCGAAAAATTAAAAGTGTGAAACTTGTATCAAGAAATTATGAGATATTTTTTATACTAACAAATAACAAAAAATACAACGTTTAAGCCAGACAATGTTTTAGGAAATATATTTTAAATAATAGTTTCAAGTAAAGTATTTAGTGACCAAGTAACACAGTTTCCACGGAGAGCTTAAAAAGATTTGTTGTGTTTGGTTAATGTTTATTAAAATCATTTGTTAAATACATGAAATAATTAATAGAATATCGGTAAAATCTATTTTTCTCTTAGCGTCAATTGATATATTTCAGAGTCCTTCCTTATAAGTATTGACTATAGTTAACTTTTTAAGTTAAAAACATTAATTGAACATTTTATGAAATATCAGAATACTGTACCGTGACTTTTAAATTACGATAACTATTTTCTCGAGTTTTAATTTCTTTTTCATTAATGCCAACGTTAGGCTCCTTAATTTGCGGGGCCCCGGGCGATCGCCCTGTCTGCCCATGCCTTGCGCCGACACTGGCTATGTTTGTTTCCACAAGAGCTTTCTTTAATATCTATTACACTTTATCTCTAAATTTTCATTACAAAATTATTTAAAATAGTAAATTTTTTATTAAAATACTTTTCACATTTATTTTAATTGTTCAATACATAAAATTTCATTTCAAGTGCAGTGAAAGTCATGTTCGTCAATGTCATGTCAGTCATGTTACATTCAATGTCTTTCTAGAAACGAAGGTCAGTGCAAGTCTTGTGAGGTTTGTGTTGAGAATGTTGGCATCAAAACATAGGGTATTCAAGCACAAGACTCCGTGTTTTCTTCTTATTATTGTATTCCTTTTTTGCTCCTGTTGTTGGTTTATTGGTTATGTATTGTTTATGGCATTTGAAATTAAAGAATTAGAGGCGCTATTTTGATCAACATCATTTAATATAAGAGCAGCTTTCGATGGCTTAGCTGTCAGTCGTCTGTTATCTGATACAGAACATATAATATGTAAAACATTCAATTATGAACTAATGAATAGGTAATTGTAAGTTTAGTAATACTTAATTTTTACAATAAGAGAAATTAACACAGTACAAGAAATGAAAGAAAGAATGAAAAGGAGGTCGGAATGATAAATCATTTTAACTTATTTGTTTCTTTTACTTTTAATAACTCGGCATGCTTACATTATTTATTTTCGTTATTTCATTTCAGTTTGAACTTAAATGACGATTAAATATGTGAAATTGCCCTAAGTGATAAAATGACTTAGATTTAGGTATTGTAACAAAAGTTGTCTATCGCTATAAAACCTAAGCATTGTAGTCGGTTTATTCACTGTCCCCTCTTTTCGCTTTTTTATTTTATCTACCTCTGTTTCTGAATAATTCTTTTTAATTATTCGCGTTTTATTAAGTACGTGTATTCCTTCTGATACCTCACGTCTTACTCTATTCCATTAAGAGAGTCATTTGTGAAATTTTCCTCAATGGATTGATTAATCCGTGTTTCCGGGCGCGTGAACTATCATGAGCAATAGTCCCGTTAGTGTGGTGCACGTTACATCCCGGGAGGTGGCGGTGTTCGTCTTCCTCAGGAACGTGATATCCGTTAGACCTAAGCATTGGCTAGTGAGTTTCCACCTCTAGATATTTCCTCCATCGGGGCACTAGACAAGCTCGAAGCTCCCGACGTGTATGTAATTTAGTGCATCTAAGTAATGCGGGGAAAATGTAAGTGTGCACAGGGAGAGAAAAGGACTAGGAAGAGGAAGGAAAGCTCGCGCGCATAGCGTGTCCCGTGCAGTTATTCTTCTGCTCCGGCATTCGCCTCGCAGACACCACGGAAGACACCATCGGAGACACCACGGAAAATTATACCGATCAATGCCGTCGGCCGCTAGAATGACCTTCCAGACGGTTGAATTCGACACCCCTCTTTGCCTAGTGTCGAAAACCCTCCACTGTGGGAATTTGAACAGTACGACCTCACGATAAGTAAAGCCACAGAAACCGCAGCCGTGCTGTCACTGAACCATCACAGTCGGCAGTTTCCTGAATAATGCTTTTTGTTGTAAATTATTAGTTTTTTTTCACGACTCTATTCTCGCTGTTTTTAGAGTTTACGTTTTTGAGCTCTTCGATTGATTGATGATTTTGGCGTGTCAACGGTTAAGGTCATTACTCCCGTAAGTCTAGTGCATGCTTTTTCATCTGGAGGTGGCGGTGATCTCCCCCTGCTGGACGGTGAGAACCGTCACTGACCTACCTTTCGGCTAGCGGGGTTTCCCCAACCAGGAATCTCCCACCAGTGGGGCCTCCCCATCCGGGAAAAGCTTTAAGCTCCCGATCGGACTGACCGGACGGACCGACCGGCGGTGGTGTAGTGGATGTAAGTGTAAGTAAAGGGTAAGGATAGGCCAAGGAAGAGGAAGGAAAAATCGCGTGCGGTCTGTGGCTCGTTTGTTAGGGTATTGCTCCGGCATTCACCTGGTGTCAACCAGAGAAGCCACGGAAAAATACCGAGCCGCTATATTTCTCCTCCAGAGAGCGACTGAACTCGACCGAGCTATCTGGCTAGTGACGAAGATCCTGCCACCGTCGGGACCCAAACCTAAGGCCTCCCGGTTGGAGGCAATGCAGTGTCATCAGTTGATGTCCTGAGCCACCTCTCCCGGTTTTGAACACGTCGATTTTTTTGGCGCGTGTCCGTTCGTGCCACTACATTGTGGCTCTCGACCTTCATGTCTTCCGCCTCCCTACAGTCTTTGCTCTCGGTATTGCGAACACGTGCGCGGGAGTGGCTGCACTCGGTCCGTTGTAGAGGTCTCGTGTGGGGAGGGGTCAACGATGAAGAAATGAAGTGCTTTTGCACATGTGCATGACATCACTTGTCGCGAAACACTTGAACCACTCGCCATGCAATCTCACTTCCTAAATTATCAAACACATTAATATTTTGCAGTTTTGCATCACAACACTTCAACTCTTTCAGCGTTCAATGTTCAATGTTATTTTCAGGCCATGTAGTCAGTCTGCTAACCTTTTCTGTTCCCTTTAGTCCCTGTAGTCCAATCTCTACACTGCGACGCAGTGGTGGTCAATAATAGGCATTCTTTGTCGGATTAAATGCTCGGGGGAACTCCTGATAGCAACAACACATACCCGTTTAGTAATGCAAAAACAGTGTTCTGGGTTTTGACATTCAACCTTCATGTCCGTAGATTTTGATTTTCACTGTATAAAATTTGTTTCTATTTAAGATATTTTATGTTTACGTTGTATTTTTATTGGGATAAGAAACAGATAATATGCCAATACTAATTGTATGCAATGTGAAACTCAAAAAGTCAAACTTTATTTAATTATTTATTTTACGCCAAAAACAGTTAAAAACTGTGTGACCTGCTATGGGGACAAGTGAATTCTGTGCACGTTTTCAAAATTCTGTGATCCCTACCCTAAGCCATATACTACTTTTTGAATACAGAAAGAAAATGTGCGTTTTTTGCAAAGATTGTTAACAAAATTTTCTCTCCGATGTAATAAAATCTATTTTCTAGCGTAAATCAGCAATAAATTTCGGCTCTTATCCCTCGTTATGTCCTTCGTCAAGGAATAATATTTCCTGCAACGACATCATGGAGCACGATAATTTGAATAACTATATTTCCCATTGAATTCTAGACGACGTGCACAGATAATGAAGTTACAGTTATGTCCAAAAGCAAACCAAGGGGCCATCTCAGCATTTGCTCAAAGGATCAGGGAAACTGGACGGAAAACCTGATCAAGATGGGCTCTACTTTTTCTAACTTCTAAAGCTTTCATTAAAAAGCCGATGACGAGCTGCTGGAGGACCTTTGAACTCTTCAACAAACGGTAAATAGTTATGCCGAGCCATTTCAAAATTTTACATGATATGTAAAATTAAAGTATTGGTAATTAATGTTATTATGTTAATGGATTATTTAAAGTATTGTAACTGACGTGCAATATTTTCATTATTAAGTTGGAAAAAGTCACGTTTAAATCAGAAGGGTTATATTCCTCTCTACGGTTTTAATCTACTCATTATAAGAGCCATCCTTACCTTTGTACATTACGAAAACGATACCGTGATTGCAAGTTACGTAATGAAAGGATCAGCTTCTTTTTTTCTGAAAATTTTCGCCAGGAAGTATAAAAAATAGCAATGATGTCATGAAGTTTAATAACCATTATGTAGTACTTTTTAATTCACTATGATATAACGAGTTTTTTGTGCTTCTCCTGTTAAAACGAATAGCAAAAGTAGCTCCTATTCGAAACACATCCTGTTATTTACAGAGAAAACATTAGAAGACAATCTGCGGCGCTCGATGGGAGAGTTTATATCGCGATGCAGGTACACGTCGTTTGGCGAGCAGCCTGTGTGCTCGGTTCGTGTTGACTACAAAAAAAGAAACGTTGGCTGGGGTGGCGGCGGCGTCGGCGTTGGGCGCTCCGCCCGCCCCGGGCGCTGCGAAGGCAGGTGCCGGGCGCGCTGTGCTGCGCCTCGCTCTGCTCCGCTGTCTCTCTCTCTCTCTCTCTCTCTCTCTCTCTCTCTCTCTCTCTCTCTGTCCGCCTCCTCGAGTGTTGACTCAACCTCTGCTCCTCTCCACGGCGCCCCGGAAGCATCTTCTTGAGGAGAAGCGCGCGCTCGCGCTGTTGAGTCTCATTTGCTTTTCTGATACGAAACTCCTCTGCGGCGCGGAGCGGAGAAATGCTCCGCGTGCACTCCTCGCGCGTTCATTTCGGATTCAAGAACCGCCGCCGCGCCGTGCAAATGCACTTTCCTCAGGGCTTCGGAGGACGCCGTGCCGCACCGCACCGCGCCTGCGCTTTCGAGCAATTACTCGACTCGCGCGCGGTGTTTGTGGAGGATACTTTGCAGCTACCAGGGTTTCGTGGTTGATGAGGCGGGAGGAGTGCGTTTCAGAAAGCCAGTCGTATTTTTAAAAAGGCAGGTGGATTCGCCGGCCAATTGCTTTCTCTAAAAGATGTCTTTCCTTGCTGTAATGAAGAATGAAAATCACTACTAAACTACAAACTTACTATAGATTCGACTATCATTTGCTGTATTTAGGTTTTTGGGATAGTTATCCAATTGCATTATTGGGCTCTGAAATAAGTTCCAATTTATTTTACCTTTTATTAGAGGATTGTAAGAAGTAATTGTTGGAGTTGATTGGTTGAATAGTTTTCATATTGGGTTATGATCCGAATTTAATGCTGGGATTGCGCACTGATATATGGAGCAGTTTAATGTAAACTAGTAATTATTCGTTAATACGTTAGTAAATGGTGCTTAGAAAAGCACGCCGAATCATTTTCTTTTGTTCATAACAACATTAGAATGCCCTTGTAATTTTTTAAATTTATTTTTACAGAGAAAAATAATATCGATTTACTGTTTCTGTAGACAAACAAAAAACGCAACGATTAGCTTTTCCATAAATGCAGTATCTGAACGTATTAAAAATTCGTCACTTGTGTCATTTCGTTCACGTTTTCTGAATATTGAACGAAAATATTAAAGTCACATTCCAAAATCTCATGAAAGACGGTTAAACCGTGAGAGGAGCACAGGCTGCGATGATCACGAATCTTTCAAGTGCAAGTCGAGTTTGAACCATCTGCGGAGTGCTAGAGTGATAATTTTCTGTTAGCCACGTATATATTATGTCTAAACAAACATATCAGCAACCTGAAATCTTTTTACATTCAATGAACTTATTGTGACTTAATAATCATAAATATATAGATTTCAAATTCATATATTGCAATTATACGTGAATAGCGAATTGTTCATGAAATCACATAATCCAAAAATTATTTGATAAAATTAGTTTCTTGTCTTAATTCGATTGTAACTAACGTGGAACCTTAGTGAAGGTACGTCAATCTGTTTCCGAAAGCAATTTGCTCCGCACGAGGTATTTTTTATTTCTAAGGTCGCTTTTAACTACTGGATCGTACGGCGACCACTGTAATTACCATTGGTTTTTGAACTTTGTGGGTAACGGTAGAGGTACTTGCATACTATATACGGACACACACAAACAACCATGCCCCGGGCGGAATTCGAACCTACGATTCTGTTACGGCCCTTCTGTCTCAGCGACGTCGGCTACCCAAACCGGCACGCGGTGTTTGCGAAGCATTTCCAAGCCGCCACAAGCACCTGCAGGCCTTTATCAGCGGGCGGCTGCCGTGCGCGTCGTGGGAGCGGGGGCCGGGGCGCGCGGCGGGTGCGATCTCGCGACTGCGTCGCCCCCGGGACGAGGACGGCGGCGGTGGCGGCGGCGGCGGCGCCGGCGCGCGCGGCCGAACCGGTCTGACGAGCGACGCCGCTGTCGGCGTCCGCCGCCGCCGCCACCGCTCGAAGGACCGGCTGCCCGGGAGTCGAACCGGCGGCCGGCCGCTTCGATCGCCGCCGGCGGATCACGGCTATCGGGGCCCCGCGCCGGAACCGACTCGCCCCGATCGGAATACACGCCCGCACGCGGCCGGCGCATGCTGGTCCGAAAAGGGGCCGAAACGCACCGAGCGCGGAATAATAATGCTCGGAGGCGCACCCAAGGGGAAGGGGCTTGTGGGTTTATTGCCACTTTAGAAGCATACATTTTAGTGTAAATGAAAAATTCATTATCAGTAAACATCAAGTCAGTTGAACATTACACACATAGCCCCTCCCGCCCATTATAAAATGGTTCTGGCTGTTGATAGTAATAATAATAATAATAATAATAATAATAATAATAATAATAATAACAACAACAACAACAGGAGGTAAAATAAATACAACCATCTGGGCTCATGCGTTAAATTCCCCACTTTACAAATGATTGTTTTAAAAGTGAAAATTTCTTCATTGTAGAACCTAACTTCGAAGGTCCAGCCCCTGAACTGTGCGTTACTACGGCATTGTAAGTCCGATATTGTGCTAGAGTAACCGTTGTAATATTGCTAAGGGTAGAGATTACATTGCGCACAATTCCTTCAATTTTATCGTGAAAGATTATTTGTTTATCCTGCACTTCAATTTTACATGTATTTCGGGTTTCTGCACTTTTCTAATCACTCACATTACAGAGATATAAATCTTCGAATATGGAATAGAAAGTTAAAAAATATATAATTTTGTGCTTAATAATTTTATAAAATTAAATAATTAATATAATTATATAATTAATATTTTTTATTAATAACCTTAAATAATTTTGTGTAATTACTGCTGAAGAAACATAGTTCCCATGATCGTGTTCCTTTCATGTTCACGCTTGTCCCCCCTTGTCCCTCATCATGCTCCATTTGTCCTCAGGTTTTCCTCAAAACTCGTGTCCCCATACCTCTCCCCATTAAAAGCGTGTTTCTCCTGAACAAAACTATGGTATAAAGGCATAGGACGCATTGTTTTCTAGCTAGGCGCAATTGTAATGTACATATGTTGCAGTAGTGCTTTTTATGACATAATAAGCAAACTTAATTTTTTCGTCTTAAATTTGTTGAATGCAGAACTGGGGAATAAATTCCTATCCAGTAGTAGTACACTGGGGTTTTCTGTCGATGGTTTCTTATAAATTTCCAAGAACCGTCATGTATTTTTAGCGTATGATATATAGACTGGATTATAAATTAACGAATTATAATAATTATTATGATAATAAATTAACGAGTAGATTTATATTCCAAGTACGTGAGAAGCGTGCTGCTTTCGTTTTAAATCGGAACTATTAGAAAACAAAATAGTATTTTTTAACAGTCACATGCAAATTTTTGTGCGATTGTATTAGTGTATCTATATATCGTGGAACTTTTTTGAAGTGTAGGGAAGTATTGCTGATGATATGTACTGACCCCTCTCATGAAGAACAGAACGTTGCACCAAGTTAACAAGCACCAAGTTGCACCAAGTTAACGGGACGGATGTCTCTGCAGCGCCTCTAACCGGGAGGTCCTAGGTTCGAGTCCTGACGGTGGCAGGATTTTCGACACTAGCTTCTCAGCTTGGTCGAATTCAGCTGCTGTCTGGAGGAGAATTCTAGCGGCCGGCTGCTCTGATCGGTAGTTTTCCGTGGTTTCTCCGATCAACACCAGGCGAATGCCGGAGCAGTACCCTACCAAACGGGCCACGGACCGCGCGCGATCTGTCCTTCCTCTTCCTTGTCCTATTCCTTGTCCTTACACACACACACTTACACTAACATGCATTACACTACCACATATTTCGGGAGACCGGTCGGGAGCTTAGAGCTAGTCCCGAGTGGGGCTGTGTTGGTGGGAGAGTCCTGGTTAGGGGGAAACCCGACTAGCCGACGGTAGGTCGGTGCCGGATCTCGCCATCCAGCGGGGGAAGATCACCGCTGTCTCCCGAGAAAAAACATGTACTACACTAACGGGACTAATGACCGAAGCAGTTGACGCGCCCGGAAAGACGAAAAATCAATCAATCAATAACGGGACGCATTCGTTTTATGTCGTTTTATTTCTATTAACAGTGGTCTCATCTTTGAAAACTTTTTTTGTTCAAAGCATTTGTGTGCAAGTGGCAGGTTAGTGCCACGCCCCGTGCTTTCGGTGGGACTTAGCGGTGCGCAGTGCTCTGAACGGCGCATGCGCGAGTTCACAGCGGCGTTCAGACGGCGCGGCGGCGTTCCGGTGATGAGGTCGACGGGCGTCCCTCGCAAAAAAAGCTGAACAGCAGTAGTCGATGTGCGGTTCGTCCCTCCGTGCTCTATCTCTCTTCCTCTATCGTCAAGCGCCCGGCGTACGTTCCGCCTGCTTTGCCTGCTGCTGCATGTTTTACGTGATTAGCAGTTTGTTTTGCAATAACCAACATTTCCCCCGTTTGCTGTTATTATTGTATCCTCTCAATTTTTATTTCTGAGCCATCGGGCGCTTTGTGTAATTTTCATATTTTCCCTCCTTTCCCTTTTGTTGTTTCCTGCGAATAGCTTTTCTTCATTATTATTGTCATATCTCTTTCTGTGCTTCATGTTTTATCTTTTTCCTTTTTTTTGTTATCGACCGTGAAATAATTTACTTGACTTTGCTGTTTTTTCCTTCTTCATGTAGGAATAGTCTAGATGAGTCATTGATTGGAAGTGTGTTGCTCTCAGACGGTAAATGACTGCCGCCCTATTGTTTACTATGTTTTTTCTGTTTATTTGTAAACTTATAAACATAACTGTTTATAAGTAAACATAATTTTCTGAAAATCTGTAATACATATCATAAAAAATAATAAATCTCTACAAAATAATTATTATTTTTAATTTTCAATTGTAACACATCTCCTAGAAATATATTTTTTTTTCGTTCTAGAGAAAATTGAATCAAAACCTGAACTCATTTCTGCGACACCTTGCTCAGTGCAGTGAGCATCCTCCTTTTCTCTGCGTGAATGTGTTCCTTGCATTAACAGATGCAAAGAGCGCACAAAAAGCAGAGGCATCATGACCGGGTTCGCGTGCGGAATGTTTTTGCGTTGCCACTTGAAGCCCAGCCGCGCGAGGTCTCCGGTGCCGCTGCCTGTACACCGGCCGGGCGATGCTCCACTTGCGGTTGCGTGCGGCGGTAGCGGTGGCGGTGGCGGTGGCGACGGCGGCAGAGGTGGCTGTGGCGGTGGCGGTGACTTTAGCGGTGGCTGTGGCTGTGGCGGTGGCGATGGCGGTGGCGGTGGCGATGGCGATGGCGGTGGCGGTGGCGGTGGCGGTGGCGGTGGCGGTGGCGGTGGCGGTGGCTGTGGCTGTGGCTGTGGCGGCGGCGGTGGCTGTGGCGGCACTGCTCCTCCCCCCTCATCACGATGCGCCTGTGGGTCAACCAAAATCTCTGCATTCCCTTCCTCGGTGCTCCAGCGAGCGATCCTGATCTCCCCATATCACTAACTTTTATTCAGTCCTGTATCGGGTCATCATTTCAATCAATAAAGTGATTTAGAAAATAAGTGATATAGACATTGACATGTTGATAAGTGAATGCTCAAAAAAACCATTCTTTGGCCTGAAAATTAACTCGATAATTTGGTAAAATCTCTCATATGCCCTATCCTGAAACTTTAATTGTCCTCTTACACGCACATTTAAATTATGTTCAGAAATTTCATTACAGACGCATGCGTACGAGTACATAAACATACTTTGTTTTTGAATGAACAACATCTGCTTTATGATGTAACGTTGTCTCCTAGCATATTCTAGGTAGATGAATACAAGCAGACCAGAATAAATTCATTCTAAAAGAAAAGGGCGGTGTGAGATAAATTACGCAGAAAATGGGACGTTGGCTGGTAACGAACCGCGAAATTGGTTGTTGAGAGAAAGAAGCAACAATCTCTGTTCTCTTTTACATCACGTTGGCCCTTAATCTACAGCTCGTTGTTTCGTTTTCCCATTACTCGCGACTCCATAAAAAAAGTTACTAATTTAGTACCAACAACGTAGTCTTGCTAAGAGACATCTGACATCTCTCGTTATGTTTCGTGAGCAAACGTTAGCGACTAAGTAATGTATCAAAAAGAGCAGTTGAAAAAAAAAAGACTCTAATATGCCATGCAGTAAAAAAATGTTCCAATTCGAAAATAATGTTATGAACTTGCGTACCAACAACCGAACTGATTCTCCGCCTAAAATGTATATGGAAAGTAATAATTCTAATCATAAAACATTGCAACATCGTTAGTGAGCATTTTGACTTATTCGAGAACTCGCGTTGTATATGTTTTGCCACTTACTCTGGTCAGAATAAATGAAGCTGTGAAAACTAACCACCAAAAAATCTTCGACCAAAATCAATTTTTGAATGATTTTACAAAGCACCTTATCGTCTCAGAACCTACAGGTATTACCATGAAGCATGATTTTATATTTCACCGTTAAAAGAGTTTGACAAATCCCCTTGCACCGGGAAAGGTGTCTCCGGGCATCAACTGATGTCACTTCAGTCCCTCTGACCGGGAGATCCTAAGTTCGAGTCCCGACGGGTGGCAGGATTTTCGACACTAGCTAGATAGCTTGGTCGAGTTTAGACGCTGTCTGGAGGTCAGTTCTAGCAGCCGGCTGCTCTGATCGGTAGTTTGACGTGGTTTCTGCAATCAACACCCGACGAATGACGGAGCATTTGACCTAACAAACTGGACACGGACCGCGCGCGATATTTCCTTCCTCTTCCTTGTCCTATCCTCAACCCTAACTTACACACGTTTACACTAACATGCACTACTCCACCACACATGCCGGGAGACCACTCGGGAGCTCAGAGCTTGAGCCGGCTGGGGCGGTGCCTCGTTGATGGAATATAACTGGTTGGGGAAAACCCCACTAGCCGGTGGTAGGTCGACGTTGTATCTCACGAGGGTAGATCACCGCCACTTCCAGAGGCGGACATGTACTACACTTACGGGACAAATTACCTTAGCCGTTAACGTGCCGGGAATCATCAATCAATCCACTTGTATTTGACTGTAATTATTAGAACTTACAGTATGTATTCACCATCTATGTAAATAGATGAACCAGAATACAAAACTGAACTTTTAAAAACGCACTTGAAGTTTCATTCATCACGTGAATGTGTACTCCTCTGAGTTGTGTTGCCGCCACCTGACGCGCCGCGCCGGCGTGCGGCGCGTCGTCCTAACCGCCTCGCGCGCTTCCTCTAACAAGTGGCGGTTGGCGCCCTCCGTTGGCCCCGTGGCCGCAGCGCCGTGGCGGAAGAGCACCGGGCGCCCGCCGCAACCAGCCGTGTCGCCGGCGCCCGCCCGCTCACCCACCCACCCACCCACCCACCCACTCACTCACTCACTCACTCACTCACTCACTCACTCACTCACTCACTCACTCACTCCACTCACTCACTCCACTCACTCACTCACTCACTCACCTACCCACCCACTCACCCCACAGCCCGCCCGCCCGCCCGCCCGCCCGCCCGCCCCCCCGCTCCCCCGCCCCCCCGCTCGCCCGCCCGCTTGCTCGCCCGCCCGCTTGCTCGCCCGCCCGCTTGCTCACCCGCCCGCTTGCTCCCGCCCGCTTGCTCGCCCGCCCGCTTTCTCGCCCGCCCGCTTGCTCGCCCGCCCGCTTGCTCGCCCGCCCGCTTGCTCGCTCGCCCGCTCGCTCGCCCGCCCGCGGCGCTCACCGTTGCCCCCAGTCCGACGCCGACGACGCGTCGCGACGCCCACCTCTGAGACAACGCCGCATTGTACCGCCACTTCGTTCTACCAGTTAACGCTTGGGCGTGTGTCACATGAGCGTTGAGTTGTCGCGCGTTTAAGTAACGCGCGTCATAGAGTAACACTGTATATTATGCGGAACATCCAAAGCGCTCATGTGCTATTTTGCATACGATACAGTGTTAATCTACAACGCGCTTTACTTCACGTGCGTCAACGCAACGCTCGTGTGCAGGGGCCCTATGTGTACGGGCAGAGTGGATCCGTGTTTGGCTGAATTTGCGTTATCATTTTCTTCATGTACCGTTTGTACAGAGTTCCCAGCATAAAGTTGTAGAGCAGACCTGCACAACGCCTGCTCCCGCTGGCATTCTGCACTGAAGATCTCTGCCGGTCGTCTGTTCTCGAGAACGAAGAAAGTGCAAGTAATGGGGATTTTGGGCCATGACGTCTAATGCAATAATCCATGCTGTGAAATTATTTGCCCACTTCTTTAAATGGTCGATTTACTGTATTTATAGCTACAAAGGCCATGTTTCATCGTTTAAGTTCTTCTGTGCATTCTTATGTATCGATATTTTTGTATTTGTTTTACTTTATGCTCATAAACAATATTTTAAAACTGTGGTCTTCTTTAAAAATGTATTATGTAATTTTAAAATTTATAATTTATTAATTTTTATTAAAATTTACAATTGAATTGTAACCAGGAGTGTTATAATGTCCAAATTAGAGCAAAGCGGGGTAGTCTCTCACATCGAGATTGATATAAAAATGAAATATAGGCAATTCCAAGAAGAGTAATGTTTGGCAGAAAATATTTGTGATCTTTTTTCCTCATTATGTACCTGAATAAGAGGTACCAAGGAACAAACGTCTTTTACGATATTTTATGGGTCATGAAATTATTATGAGTCTTGTTAAATAGAACGCAAAGGGCTTCATCTTTTTTATACGATGTCGTAAACGATTATGATTAAATAGTGTTCGTTGTTTTGAAATTAGAATTACGTAATGTACTATTGTCGGAAATTACAGAATTAGAGCAGAAAGTAATCATGAATTTTTAAGAATGAGATATTTTATCTTTAATAGAATTGTATTATTCATTTAAACATAGTTAATGAACAAAATAATTTATTACTGACATCATCAAAGAAACAAGATTCAATATTACTATTTTTATTTACCATTATATTATACATTTATATTATTATTTCTGCTGCAGGCAAGGAGTATTCATCCACTATCGAACCGTGGACATACCGGTTGCCCTAAAATCAAGGGAAAATGCCGCATGCATAATAGAATAGAGCACCGTTACATGCGATTTCCTATTGAGAAAACAGCAGTGCTAAATTTATTATTTTCCACCCATTACATGCCCTAGAACTTTGTAGCATTTATTGTGAGACATCCTATATTCATGTTTAATGTCTACATGTCCCCAACAGCAATATTTTTCTCCACTTCAAACAATGTTCACTATGTATGGCCAAGAATACAATCGTGCCATTGCATGTGACTGCCGAAAAAATTGAATTATTTTGTTACTTAAAAATTCCATTTTGTAATAAGTATATGAACACGGCTATATAGGCCAAATATTTTAAATATCCAATAGAGGTCAGCCCCGTTTCATTTTTGCTTTCGAGAAGTTCTGAGGAATACGTCCGAAGTTCTAAGTCGTGAGAAGATGGACTTGAATTAATCGGCCGAACTGAGTCATTCGACGTGAACGTAGAAAAACTTGTTTTGTTAGTTTGCGAAAGAGAACTCCTTTGACAGACCGATTAAAGAAGAGACATCAGGAACACAATCAGAAAGTTCGGGCAGGAAATTTCAGAAGAAATGGTGAAACGTGTTTCTAATAATTTAGGCTAAATATGAACCTAACTTCATTAATGTAATAGGAATGTGAAATTTCTTTTTCGAACATCTCTTTCATACCAAACCTATATTCAATCAAGAAAGACTTTCAGAGACCAATGGTAATATTTTCACTTCCATATATGCCTCATTCCATACGTAATAATTTGAAGTCAAATGTTTGATGCAGTGGAATACAGTGTGATTTCTACCGTTCGGCTCAATGGTTTGCTTGTTCGTGCACCAACTTTCCTTCGGCCGAACACGGTACCTCTAACGGTACCTTTAGAGATTACTATATTATACTGCTTTTTCGAATACTTTATTTCAGTACTTTTTCCATTTATTGATAGTTTATATCGAAAATTGTATTCGTAATTAGGATAGTATTTATTAAATATCGTTATTTATTAATTATGGATTACATTATTTACTCCAAGCACAGAAAACTAGGCTCTGTTGGTATGGTATGTTTTTTTGAAAGAGTGTGATTTGCCATTGTTTCCTCCGAGGCCATTTACGTCATTATTAGTCAATCGCTGACGTAGATATCTTCTCTTCACGTCAGCGATTGGCTAATAATTACGTAATTGATCATGAAGAAAACAATGGCAAATCACATTCTTTAAGAAAAACAGACCATGCCTGCGCTCATTGTCTCCGGTTTAATGATGTTAAATTTTATTATAAAATTCTAATATTTGTCAGTGACTAAGGTCAAAGTTTGTCGTTTAAAAATTACATTAGCTTACGTCCAAAAATGAGTTTTTTTTCAACTCGTAAAGATAGATTCTTTAAAGTATTAATCTTCTATATTCTTATCCTTCTTAATGGAAGTAGTGAATAAAATAAATTTCTGCGTTTTCGCATTTGTGAAGTTTCTTACTTTTTTTATTATACATTTTCATGGTTTACGGCTATGTTCTTAACTGTGTGATCAATGTTTCCCAAACCCAGAGATCAACGATACCTTTGCATCTAGTGGATTGAATCCTACTTGCCTCCAGCTCCTCCGCTTCGGGAACATGTTTCCTCACAGTTTAACATATTCACTCACTGCCAGCTGTTCCAAGGAACTTCTCAAACTCCTCTTATGTCTACCTACTCTCTTCCTGCATGAACTAACTGCGAACCTGTCCTGCTATTTGGCCCCGTTATTTGTTTAAAATATTTTGCATCCGTTCGTAGCTTCTCAGTTGTTAGTTAATTGCATGTCCTAATTACTACACTGTCATTTGCGAGTATATTGTCTTCAGCGATTCACAGAATTCTCATCCTTCTTGATGAAGGTTCTCTTATCGTATCCGGTGATCCATCAGAAAATTTATTTTATGCACCGGTTTGCACTACAATGCATTTCTGATATCTACGAAAACAATAGTAACACCTTCCACCACAAAATGTCCTCGAAAAAATATTATCACATTCCAACTTTAATGTATGCGTTAATTCTATTGTAGAACTTGAATTATGAATATTTACATTTCACAAGAATTGCGAGAATATTTTAGAAACAATATATTATTAATTATGATTAACCTGTATAATATATGATTAAGATGTATAATACGCGGAATTCCTGGATTTCATAATTCTCCAGATATAAAACTTTTCGTCCATTTGTATCAGTTTGACTTCTAATTTTGCCTTTATTCATGGTGGAAAGGTGGTTACATTGAAGGTACCCTTCGAATAGAAACTATGGATTCCTATTCATCTGCTAAAAAGTTGTAGACTTTAAAGTGGTAAGAATTCGATGTTCAAAATGTTGCAACTTAAAAATTGTGTTTCTTTTACTCTAATTTGTTGCAAATATTATTATTTAATAACTTATTTTCATGATTATTTTACAACTCCGAAGTAGATCTTTTGTGCAAAACTGAATACTAATCCATTTCTTTGTAAATAGTATTAGAATTTCCTGCTCTCATCAAAATATCCCTTGGAAAACGATTAGAATGGGTACCTCCAGATTTTTAATTTCTTATTTTCTGCTTGTCACGCATATTCAAAAAAAAAAAAAAACAACTTTTATTTACAAGCGGTGCTTTTTATGAAGTTCATGGGTGACGCATGGATTTCATAAATAACTTTCCGTTTCCAACATTACTTTATTACCAACAAGTTAGATATTAGTTTTGAACATTCTCTTTACATCTGATGGAAAAATGCAAAATGAAATCCTGTCATCGTTGAGAAGCAAGTTAAAATCTGAATTTTTAATAGCCGGTATTGCATATTCATTGACTTTATTTCGCCTGCATCGTGTACCGTGCAATATTACTAAAGCAATCAAGTCACAACTAGTTTTAAGGCATTAAGACTCATTCGCCTCGCGTTTGAGATTTCATATTGTTGCGTTTACTATGTTTGTTCTTGTTATATTTCTGTTCAAATGTTTCTATTTCTCTCTAAACCTTTTTTCTCATTTGAGAATATGTTTTTGATTTATTTTCTTTCTGTATTAGGATTTTTATTCATTTTGAATTTATTTTATTTCAACCACTTTCTGTTACAAGTAATGAATAGATACATGAGAGTTTCACACATAGATTTGAGTTGATTAATAGGTAGCCCACACGCCTTCCACGGCTGGGGCTCGCGTTCGATTCCAATGCGAGCTCTTAGATGATATTTTTGGACACTGGTTTATTTCCCCGTTCAGGCCACTATTTTGATATCATTCAACTCATCACTATTGTCGCAGTCACCTACTCATTACGTCACTCAAGGGCCACGAAGTCCTTAGTAGATGAAGGGCTCTAAACCCCAATCAATCAATAAAAAAAACTTAATTATCTGTAAGTTAAGTACAGTTAACTCCCAGGGCAAAAATATGTAATTATTAACCGTAAATACTTTGAGAATATGATGCCAAAAATATATTGATAAAATATTAATTTAATTTTTTAAATATTTGTTGTTATTCGAGATGTACAACCAAATAAGTTCGTAGTGTAATCAACGAAGAGGAGTTACATCCTCTTTTGCGGGCCGATAGTCTGCCTGTTCTGCAGCGGAGAGTAAAGTACGCGCGGCTAGTTGGGCAATTGCGACACCCGCCCGTTTTGAAATACTTGTTTATTGTGTACAGAAATGTGCGTGCTGCTATGCGTCACTTGTCAAGTGAGTTATGTCGGTTTGATGAATATTGTGTAGCGTGCCAGACAGTGGAATACGAGGAATTCTATACATGAATGGTTTTTATGTTGGCCTTTGTACGTTTGGGGTTTGATACATTGTGATTGGGTTGCTGTTCTGTTTCTGATTTTGGAGATGATAATTGTTCATGTGAATATTTTTACAGTGCGGATTATTGTAAGAGGTTGTGATTACCTATATTATTATTATTATTATTATTATTATTATTATTATTATTATTATTATTTTACTGATAATGTTTGACTTTTTAATGAGATTGAAAAATACTCGAAGGATATGTTTAAAGAAATATTGAATGAAGTTGAATGTTATGTTAGTTTGGAGAATAATTTTACTTACTCAGTGTTTTTAAGTTTATTTCTTCAAAAAGGTAAACTAATCTATGAATTGATTACGTAAGTCTTTCAATAAATACAATTATGATAATTTTTTCCGTTGTATTTGAAGTTATTAGTGTTTGGTTATAATATTTGTATTATATATATGTATTGTATATTAAATAGCCGTGTCAGTGGTAAAAAAGTGCGTTTTGGTATAAAAAATGTTCTGTCAGTTCATGACCTGAAATGGAAATAATATAACACTAATAAGACTCGCGCGAACCTCAGCACTTTGTAAGTAATTGAATTGAAAGAGAAAACAGCTTCATTCCGAAGCCCAACTTAGAACAGCCAAGACCTTAACTGAATTGTGCGCTACATCATAGTCCTGACGCGCGCAGGCCAAGTGTTAATTAACAAACAGAAAGGCCCGGTTAAATTGCAGAGAATGTCAAGTAGTAAATTTAATTTGTCATAGATTGAGGGAATTTGACACATTTCAGACAATGTATTATGGAGGTGGGTTACTCAGAAAACTAAAATTTCTGTTTTATTAATAATGCAATTCCTAATAGATTTAGAGTATAGAGTATTTAATGTAAATGTAAAAAAAGAAAATTCACATCAACATAACGAAGAGGAGAATCTTTTTGAAATTTTTGAATAAATTGTCAATGTTCAATAAAAAATTACTCTGCGTTCTTTTTCCCTAACAAAAAACAGCATTTAGATATACAATAATGGATGTCGCGACTCACAAGTAAACCAATAAGTAACAAACGCTTGTTTTGCCACGAGACTTGTGGCGCGTGAATCGTTTCGCAGACAAAACCAGTTACAACACAATGCGACTCATACGTTTCGACAAGATAAACTAAATCCGAAAAACAATATTTGATCCATCGGAAACGGTTTAACGCCCTGGTCTTCTCGCTTGTAGTTGTTCAGCGTCATCTGCAAGCGATTGTTCTGCTCTAAAAATCCCCTCCCCCTGGGTAAGTTTCCGAGGCGGTTAACCGCGTGGGCGTGGGTTCAACTCCGGGGCCCTCGCAGCTGCAACGACGGTTGCGCCACCGGCCGCAGCTCTGCCGCCGCCGCCGCCGTCGCTTTCCCCGCCCGCCGCCGCGGCGCCGGGCGCCACGCCGTCACGACGTCGCCGCCGTGGCAGCACTTTCACTGCCCGGGCGCCGCGTGGTGCTGTGCTCTGCCCTGCCCTACCGCGCCCTGCCGGGTCGCCCGCCGCCGCCCGACCCCGACCCGGACGACCCGCGCCGACCGTACTGCGGCTGGAGGCCCGCCCCTCCCGCGCCAGTGGTTCGAGAACTAACTGGTGCAGTTTTGTGAACGCACCAAGTGCAATGTACGTTCACGCCACTGCGGTGCGACCGTTCCTACCCTTACGGGCATATATGGCCAATCCTGCAACATTTTTTTTTATCTAGGGCTTTTATCCAGCCGACAGCCGGTTACCCTTTACGCCCCGATGGGACGCATATTCGACCATACACTAGACACCAACACACTTGCGGGCTCCTGTGATCTGGGGTCAGCAGAACGCGAGGCCCTCCGCGACAACACATACATACAAAGTCAAGGGACAAACAGCCATGCCCAAGGCGGGACTCAAACCCGCGACCCTTCGGACCGAAGCGCTGAGTCGGTACTCGCTCTTAGCCATCTCGGCCATCCAGGTCGGCCAATCCAGCAACATGAAAAAGAAAAAACAGATCAAAAAGATATTAGCCAACTGGCGCGCGCTTTGCGTGTGCAGTGGTTCAACTCACATCCACTCCAAGTGGTGACAACGTGCAAGAACGAAGTATATCACCCGTTCAAGCGCAAAATGCTACATCTAAAAAGTGTCATTTTGAAGGAAACGACTTCTGAGTGAAGGCGTCTTTACGTAGCCGAAGGGTTGTCAGTATGTACCGACTGACTTGTGTATTACCTTTATGAAATTTTTTCGTAAAGTTCGGTTCAGTTTCGGTTTGGGGAATTGTTTCGTTTTTGTAAAAATCTACTATTTTCTAAACATTTTCATTTAACTAAAAATGACGAATCTTGAGATTTAAGTTCGAATATCAGTTTCGCGATGAATTTTTGGGATAAAGTGCAAGATATTCTTATGAATATTGTTTCCCTTATCTCCTATACCTCCGTTTGCCGTTATATTGTTATTATTAGAATTACCTTCACTGATTATCCGCCAGAGGTGGTATGCTAGACTGAATCATACAGTACCCACCCTAGTAAATTCTTTCAAGAAGTGCTCTGTGTATGTTAATATTTACGATCCGTACACGTAATAACGTCTTTCGGAATCGATGGTGTTGTAAACATTACTGAACATCTTTGCAACCTTGAATACCAGTTCATATCTGCCATTTTTTTCAAGAAACCCCATAAACCAACTTAACCGTCGCAATGCTAAAAACTTTGGGGAGAAAACCATACGTTATATTTTGGATCCGTTGAGAAGACTTCACTTCACCGCTATCTGTTTCGCTTTTCCCATGGAATCCCTTTCACCGTGGCAGTGACGGGGGGGGGGAGGGGGGGTGGCTTTGCCGCGTGGGCGACTGCCCGAGGGAGTGCGGGGGGCGTTGGTGGCCGCCAGCCGCGTGGGGCCATACTAAGGCGGCTTACGGAGCTTACACTCGAGCTGCCGGAACAAAGGGAAACCGCAGCACCCCTGTGCTACTTAATGGAGTTTGCGCGCAGAATTACGTGCCTTAATATTTCTATTATAGTACTTTAGAAAAATTCATATCACTTCTGTTTTAGGCTATTTCTGTTTACAGTTTAAAAATTTCATATTTTATATATTAATACATAATTTTTATTGTTATAATTATTATTTATTAATTTAATATTAAAAAGCGTTTTTATTGTTCGAGACTTTCTAACATTAAAATGTTTTCTGTCGTAAAAAAGGTGTGACGGTCCTTCAGCCTTTGCAAGTCTATTTGAACATTGAACTAGTATGAATATTTCTCTACGTAAATGTAAACTATGGTGAGTATTAACTGCACAGCCACTGAAAAACTTACGGTATGTGCTGTGAAATCGTGAAGATACTAAAGAAATAGGAGAAAACATGTTTTGGTCTACTGTTTGAAGCAATTATTTTGACAACCGGAATGGTGCTTTTATTCACGAAAATATGTGCGAAAGTTTCTGGTTAATGAACGGAAAATGTATTTTTTTTCCTATTTGAGAACATTTTGCTGTGTATTTTGTTTTAGATGTGATATTTTATTTGTGAACTGTTTTGAGAACTCAAGTTCCTAGGGACAAGCACAGTAGAGAGGATTATGTTTCTAGTAATTGCACGAGATATTTACTGGATTATATAAAATGATACGTGTAAATTGATTCATTACATTTTAATTAAGCCTTGTTTATATAATTGTATTAAACTGTAAACTAACGACAGATTGCTTCACCAATAATAATGAATCATCATAAATTATTTTCTATTTTTTTAAAGTTTGTGTAATGAATAGTGGAACTGGGTTTGGGCACTCCTGTACAATGATACGGACAACAAATTATGCATTCATACTTATGTATTAAAGTAATTCTTTGATACGAGCTTTTATCACATTTTAAAGTGCATATTTATAGCTTTTTTTACAAATTAATAGCCCAACCTACATCTAAAATTGTGCTCGTACTCTTTTACATTCCTCATGTACCAGTAAATTGGAATACTATTTGCTCTCTTGTCAATTTCTTCCAGCCAGCGGCGCTCCGTGAAGTCACAAAGGTTAAGCGAATTCGAGACTCGCGGGTTTTTGGTTGGGTGACCGGCCAGGAACCCCGGGATCTAACGTCGTCGAGCCCCTGACCGAAGGGATAAAAGGCACTGACTGACTGCGACGGACGAGACTTGACTTGAGATTATTGTCAATAACGGAGTGTGTGTATGAGTACAGTATGCTCAGTAACGGAGGATTACTCCAGAAGAAAGCGCTCGACGCCCAACAAGGGTTACGAGACGCGTTGCATCAACAACGTCGCAACGAATAAGTAACCAGTTGTCAAGAACGCCTATGATCTTCGGAAATGATATTTCAGCAAGTAAAACGCCAGGTTTGAAGCACTGCGGAAACGTTCAGTGCCACGGCTAGCGATTCCGTGTCCACTGCAGAGCTGCGTCGTGGAACTTCCTTTCCATTCGTATGCCAAACGCTCTGGTCAGCGAGCGCGGCGAGGAAGTACATCTCAATTTGCTGCTAACTGGGCACGCGCTTGCGGGATGCGGTTGCCAGAAATGAGGCTAAATTAGATCTGCGATACGGAGAAGAGTATTTTATTTTTCGTGTGGAGAGGCTCGTCCACCAGTGTGTCGAAGATTAGATGTTCAGGTTTTCTGTATGAATTTTGAATTAACTTGATAATCATACGCCACCTCGTCTGAAAATATGAACAATGTCCTCTCCGTAAAACTCAAAATTGTTTTAATGAGAGTTACGGTTGATGAATGTTCTTCATTACTCATGTGCTAATTTACAATGCTCGCTGAATGGGAAACAGTAGTGTTTCGAAACATGCTTTGATGTTCTCGGGAGCGTATAATTGTTGATGGCAATATGAATCCATGTAAAACACGCTCATAGTTGTGGTATAATTTCTTATTTTTTACCGTAAATGAATAGTAATTTAAAATTGTAACACTATACATCGTGAGTTAAATATTTTTGTGTACACTACTTGCTAGTCAATATTATTTTCTGTTCTTAAGGTTTTGTTTTATTATTACTAATTATACATTTCTTAGCAATGTCGGGACCGATTAATCGTTATACAAATTAATCATTTCACGAGCAACAACGTTCTTGTACTCGGAACAGTAATGAAGTAACAACGCTTATACTTATGCATAAATTTAAAGATACAAGATAATGAATAACCAAAAATAAACTCTAGCATACAAAATAATAAAAAACCTACAAAGCATTTAACATTTATTTATTAAAAAACAATTATTTTTGAAAAATTAAGTCAGGTAAATTACCCAATACTTTCAAAAATTAATAATTTTTAAATGTAAGATAAAAAAGTTATTTTCTCTAGCATTCCCAAATCACTCATTTAATTTGAAAGTTAAAACTTTGAGCATTATTCATTCTCTGCATTTTATATGATGAGTTGTATTGATAGGTTATTTATTATCGAATTAATTTTATAATCTTTAACTAGGAGACGAGCACATAATTATATACCGGTTGGCATCTAATGGGTTTGAAGGGGAAGCGTGTGAATGTGAAAATGAATTCAACAACAGAATTCACGAGCTTTCTGCTTCATCTTCTGAGAGTACTTTGAAGAGAATGAAGAGGAACAAATAGACAGATAAAACAGGCCACATTGTGCAACACAGAGCTCTTTCGGGAGCTTCACCGTCACAAAGAAGGCAATGTGAGACAAGCTGCGTTTTAATGAGGCTTTCTGACGGGGTGGCCCGACAATAGACCGTAAACGAACGAACCCGGGCCGGGGAGGGGCCGCGGAGGAGCTGCGGAGGAGGCGCCGGCGCACAGGCGCTTTTCCTCCTGAGACGGGAGGATTGGAAGCCTTCGGTCACCCATGAACCACAACCAAATACATAACTGACAATTGCACAGGCCCACACAAAAAGAAAAGGTTGTCAGATCCAAAGACTTGACACATGTTTCTCTATGTATTTCGACGCGCTGAATCCGAATTTGAAGCCAGAATTACGTCACCACCTTCCAGGATTTTTTTAATTGCGAAAGGAAGCGATCGGAAGCCTTCGGTCGCCCATGCGCCACAACCAAATACATAACTAACAATTGCACAGACCCACACAAAAAGAAAAGGTTGTCAGATTCAAAGACTTGACACATATTTCTCTATGTATTTCGACGCGCTGAATCCGAATCTGAAGCCAGAATTACGTCACCACCTTCCAGGATTTTTTTAATCGCGGAAGGGAGCGATCGGAAGCCTTCGGTCGCCCATGCGCCACAACCAAATACATAACTAACAATTGCACAGGCCCACACAAAAAGAAAAGGTTGTCAGATTCAAAGACTTGACACATGTTTCTCTATGTATTTCGACGCGCTGAATCCGAATCTGAAGCCAGAATTACGTCACCACCTTCCAGGATTTTTTTAATCGCGAAAGGGAGCGATCGGAAGCCTTCGGTCGCCCATGAGCCACAACCAAATGCATAACTAACAATTGCACAGGCCCACACAAAAAGGAAAAGGTTGTCAGATCCAAAGACTTGACACATATTTCTCTATATATTTCGACGCGCTGAATCCGAATCTGAAGCCAGAATTACGTCACCACCTTCGAGGATTTTTTTAATCGCGAAAGGGAGCGATCGGAAGCCTTCGGTCGCCCATGAGCCACAACCAAATACATATCTAACAATTTCCCAGGCCCACACAAAAAGAAAAGGTTGTCCAAAGACTTAACCATTGTTTCTCTATGTATTTCAACGCGCTGAATCCGAATCTGAAGCCAGAATTATGCCACCACCTTCCAGGATTTTTTAATCGCGAAAAAAAGTAAAATTGTAGATTGTAAATTTCAGGGTGTTTTTTTCGATTAAAAAACACTGGAGGGTGATGCAATTCTGGCTTTAAATATGAAGATAAAAGATCTCAAATATAAAACAGATGATTACATAACATATCACAAGAATCAAGATATTTTCTAAGACTTTTGGATTTTTAATATCTTATGAAACAATATAATATTATTTTTTAAACTTTTATTTACTTCCTGTTCAATTGTAATACAAATTTACAGGGATTTTAAAAATTCTTTCAGATAATTTTTAGGCAAGGTGCCAATGATTTATTGTAAGGTAAATTATTTACCTATTTTTAAAATGTTAGTTTAATTAATACATAGTTTAAAAATGGTAATGGAAAGGAGAAGAAGATTGTAAATATTTGTAATTGAAAGGCTGTGTTTAAAATTTGTAAAAAGAAAATTATGGAGGATGAAAAATATCTTTAAGGGATCTTGAACGAATACGGAGGGTTTCAGAGTGTTGACATATATCGAAGTTTTTGAAGCAGGAGCAGAAGGTAATAAGTTATAAAACTTTGTGAACTGTGTCATTTATATATGTTTTAATATGTTAGCAAATTCTCAAATAAGAAAATTCTCGGTGAATTTCCTGATTTGATATAAACCATTCGGCTTGTAATAATTTTCTTACAAAATTAATTTCTAGGATTTATAACTTATTCTTATGTGACGAAGTTGCATTGCACCATATAAAACAAGCGTAAGTAAGAGATGACATAATAATCATTTGTTATACTAAAACACCAAATTTTATTCGTAATTTTGAATTTTTATTTATTAAAGATTTTAGCTTAGAGATTTTGTGGTAAGTTTTGTCAACAATATTTGAGATATGAGATTTCTATATCAACGTTTATGAAGGGATAAGCCTAAATATTTAACAGCGATATTGGTATCTAACCAAGGAATACCAAAATTATTAATAATTAGGGGGGAGGATTAGTAGGCCTGCTTAGTGTGAAAATGTTTGCTTGTTTTCAGAGTGTAAATTTTGATTCTCCAGTTTTGAGTATATTTTATGTAATTTTCAATAGTATTTGGAAATATGTTAGTGCAATTTTTGTATTAGATTGGGATGAAAATAATGCAGTGTCATCAACGAAAAGAGCCATGGATACGAAGGGTAAAGTAGAAATATCAGACGTGTAGACGTTAAAGAGTAGTGGGGATAGAGTTGAGTCTTGTGGAATCCCTGAATTAATTTGACCTAAAGTGGGAAGTGAAGAATTAATTTTATCAGTAAAACGGCGATTTAAAAGAAAACTTTAATTTTTTTAAATAAATATTGAGGAGTAACAATATCATGAAGTTTAAAAAAGAGCCCGTTATGCCATACTTTGTCGAACGCTTGAGCTACATCTAGGAATAACGCAAGTGTGTTCTTTAGAGTGAAAGGATTGTGCAATATATTCAGTTACGCGTAATAATTAATGTGTAGTTGTATAATTTGTTCGAAATTCAAATTGTTAGGAAGAATTTGAATGGAATAAACATACTTTGTTAAACGTGATAATAATAATAATAATTTTTCAAATTTTTAGTTTCGAAAGACAAGATAATAAACTAATTGGCAGATAATTTATTGGGTGGTGGGGATCTTTACCTACTTTACGTATGTCAAGAACATAAGTTATTTTCCAAGCTTGAGGAAAGTATGAAATCTGAACATGGAATTAAATATATTTGTCAGTTTAGCTACAGCTGAAATGTTTAGTTCTTTTAAGATTTTATTAGATATTTGATCTGGGCTTGATTCTTTTTTAATTTTTCAGTAATATTGAGTACTTCGTGTGGGAAAATGTAGAGGATATGAGAGGGAATAGTATAATGTGGAATAGAAAGGAATGGTTCTAAGTTATTATTGAAACTATAATGGATTATAGGATTGGAATAAAAGAAGTTTGAAAATGATCAGCAATAAGCTTTGTTTTTGAGAAACGGAATAAGCTGTAGAATTGTTATCAGTTAATATAGGAATATGAGTAAATAATTTAGTTAATTTTTTAATTGTAGGGCGACTAGTGGGATGGATTTGACTGATGCAATTTTTATATTTTTCATATTCATATACATTGCGAATATTCTTAGCAGGCAATTATAAAGATACGTTAACGCTCTCATGAAAACTTGATATAATATTTAAAATTTTGGCCTTTTTCGTATGAAATACTGTGAAATAATAGAAGGAACGGATAAAAATAGTTTTTATTAAATGTAGGTGTATCAAATTGAAGATTTTAATTTTTTTAGTAGAAATTCTACTAACATTTTGTTACCCGTCACTCATAGCACAAATAACTATTATCTTACCTCTGAGGTACTGCTGCTTTCAAACTACGTAAATTCCTAGAAGGTGAATCATCATCGATATCAAGATGTTTTATAAACACAGAGTTATGTGTCAAAGAAAACCGATTTCATGATGAGTCATTATGTGATCATTCTTACACGAGGAAACGTTTTTCTTTTCTTATTAAAGGCATGAAAAATTGAAAAAAACAACAAAGCAATACTTAAATTCTAGTATTAATCTAAGACATAAATTTAGGATTTGAATAAAATGATTCCGTTGAAACAAGATTCGGGATAATCTGTTTCATATTACAATATTTGTTTGAAAACACTTTTGCAAGTATTTGCTGATGGATCGCATTCATTTTTTCTCAAAGATAGGAGAATTCCTTTCCAAGCATATGAATACACTAATATTCTGCTGATCATTAAATGATTACGTGAACAAAACATTTTCGCAAGCTATTCAGCATTCCAGCGAACTATCGTAAATTTAAATCGAATTCCCTGCACGCTTATCATAATGAGAGAACACTTTGTTCTTCCTATCTGGTTAGAGAATCCGAAAAATCATTTCAATATGTATGTGGTGCAGCGAAGCGAGACGTTTGTGAAAAATTCCTTTAAATTAGAGATGTTAATATCGATATACACGAGTTAATCTACTCAAATGGTCTGATAATAGAAATTAAGATTGTTAGATAAACGTTGGAAAGAAAAGTACTTTAGAAATGTCGAGTTTACACATTCCTTTTTAATACATTTATGGACGGTGAATCATATACGAGAGCAAACCGTGATGATAAAGGTATTGAGACATTTTTAATCAAAATATGATGAGAAATATCTTGTAGCTGGGAGAGGAGGCTAAATTATTATTGAAATACTTAAAGAGTTCTGAATTTTGTCTGTGTCCGTAAGGTTTTTATGCAGTGATATATTTTGGATCAAAATAAATTTTTGTATACACATTAATGATATCACCGGCAGAAAATTTAATTATTCACACAGGTATTTAGTTTTACTTTATGTAACCGTATTTCTCTTAAGATCTGGAGAAATAACGTCATAATACTTATTAACATAATATTTTGTTTCCTATGATTCACTTTTAGAATGAGAAGTATTTTCCATTTCCTTGTAACACAGTTATTGAAATTTGTTAAATGCTGTTAAGTATTTTAAAGAAGGCCTCTAAGTATTTTTTACCTGAAATTACATTTTTAGCAAAATAGTACTCTTATTGCGCTTAAATTATTGCTTATGATCGATACACCATCACTTGATAACATATTTTATTCTTTGTCTTCTTCAATTAACATTCTTACATTTATTGACATTCCACACTTCGTCTAATTAACAGTTAATCATATGATTTTTCGGAACATAAACTTCACTCAAAGAGATGTTACGAACTTCTCGGAGAGGCCTTGCGGTCTTTTAGTAGATTCCAAATGATCGTTTCAACCTTCATGTTAATGACACGAGTACATCTCGCCTAGTGTTTCGAAACAGAAGCGCCGTGTGTATCCTCTGCTTGCGTGCACCAAGCAGCTGCGAGTGCAGGAGTCGCTTCACGCACGGCGTTTCGCGGAGCGCCGTCGCATACGTCACGCCCGTTACTGTCAGCTGCGGTGGCAGTGGTGGTGGTGGCGGTGGTGGTGGCGGTGACTGTGACGGGGTGGGGGCGGCGGTGGCGGTCGTGGCGGCGGTGACTGTTGCGGGGGAGGGGGCGGCGGTGGTGGTGGTGACGGCGGCAGTGGGGGCCATGGCGGTGGCGGCAGTGGCTTCGTTGGCGTCGGTGGCGTCGGTGGCGGCGGCGGCGGTGACTGTGGCGGGGATGGGGGCGGCGGCGGCGGCGGCGGCGGCGGCGGCGGCGGCGGCGGCGGCGGCGGCGGCGGCGGCGGCGGCGGCGGCGGCGGCGGCGGCGGCGGTTGCGGCGGAGGCGGCCGAGGCAGTGGAGGTAGCGGAGGCAAAGGCGGTGCGCGCGCGCGCGAGGAAACCGGCTGCCGGCGCCGCGCGACGTGCTACACGCGCGGACACTTCGCCGACATGCGTTGCAAGTCGAGAGATAGCGCGCACCGCAGCGGTGGCGGCGGCGTTTGCGAGGTGCCGTGGGCGGCGAGTGTGAGAGAAACAGGTGCACAGTCTCCATCATACTGAACGTATACTCCGTTCAAGCCCACGGAACATTGTTTTGCCACGTTGTAAAACAACGTGTCGAACAACGTTTAATAAATATTAAAACTTTGAATTTTTGTGGTTTGATTATTTCTTAATTCATATCGTGGAGGACCACAAGGTATTTGCTACCGCCAGTGAATGTGTCGTGAAACAAGTTAACATCGACGAAAGATAGCATGACTTAGCGAAATGTATTATTTTGCCAACTAGATGAGCTGAGTTCCCGGTGATAATTCCTTTGATGTGTCAGTTCAGCGAGTGCAGTTGAAGTTAGGGATAGTGTTTATGAGTGTTTTAATTTGTTTCATTATTACCACTGAAGGAATTTTTTAAGAATCGATACAAATCATGTTGAACGGTGTGTGAGAATGTTAAAATGGATTATTTGATAATTCAGAGGCCTCGACAAATATACAGCTTCTAAAAACCAAATACGAAATAGCTCACGCTTTCTTCTAAACTCTCTATACGCCACTACAAATCAAATAATATTTTTTAAACAAATGTTTACTTATTATGAATATTAGCAGCATAAATATAGTCTTTATTGAACATTAGTTGGCGCAAAAATAAAGGTTAAAGAGAGTATCACAGTAAAAAAAACACAAGTTAATTAACGTTAATGAAATGAATGAGAATAATTTATTTGTGTTAGTCTCTGTCCAATTTCGTTTGGCACCAATGAGTGTCAAAATAATCGTTCACATGACTGAACCAACTTCAAACTCGAATGAACGTTTCGGCAGGACCTCAGTTTAGGAGAATGATGAGTACTGAGAAGGACGTGAAATGCAAAGAAAATCGATGTGACGTGCAGTGTGAAGGTTTCTGCAGACGTTGAATGGATACGGTAAAGAGAGGTCAAACGTACCTCTCGTATTTATACTGAGGAATGTTTGAAGATGTGTTTATTTGCCACTTTGTCTTCTGAGCAATGGCAGTACATATTGTTTCTGGAAGAGAAACAGTAATTATGCAACTGTTGGAGAGGGAATTACTTCCAATTATTGCAACAAACGGATTTGTTTGTGTGTATGTATTTCTCATTTTAGGATCGGATTAATCTGACTTTAGCCAGATAGCGGTGTTTCCAAGCCTGGACCCTGTTTTTGTTTATTATCCACGCCACGTTTAAGTGATACATGTGTCGAGCATGACGTATTCCCATCACCGTACCTAGCTCGCTTAGCCTTCCTGAGTCTTACAGCTATAGAAACTGAAACGTCCTGTATTAAAAACTACAGCTTTATTTTTGCGCCGGCCGGGAATCAAATCCGGGACCACCTCGCAGAAAGCTAACAAACTGTTCATAAGCCTCCCAAGGGGCTACAAACAGATTTACAATGAAACTATAAAATTTCGCAGATTATGGAGTCGGGGTAAAAGTAAGCAAGCAACCAACCTACCTGCAACACACATCATGGTGCATCAGTCTTTGTGATCGTAAATAATTCGGAAACGATGCGTTTTAGGCTCTTAAGACAGAGTTTGCGTAGCCTATTGACACCAGAGCAATGTTTCTCCACCGTTATCTACAAGATGAATCTATCATTTTGGACGTTCTATTACATTTTTGGAGGATGCCCCGATTTCGATTTGTCAGAAACATTTGAAGGTGGATTTTGGCCCGAAGCTTTTGTCATTTATGAATAAATTATTATTTCCAAAAAGTTCACAAAGGTCTGTCTAATATACATGAATACCGAGTTGAAATACTGAAAATTGGAGGACTAGCTGAGGATTTGCGTCTGGGAGAGCAAAGCAACGTTCCATCCTGCCATCCTGGACGCACCTTAAGCGATTGAATACACACACACACACACTCACACTCACACTCACACTCACACTCACACACACACACACACACACACACACACACACACACACACACACACACACACACACACACACACACAAAACCACCATCCTTAATCAGGACGATGTCTTCGGACCGAAGAATTAAGTGCACTTTTCACTAAAGCTGTGTCACAAAAAGAGAAATGAGCATTCAAACGAAACGAGTTGATCGCAGAGGAGATGTATTCGAAAAAATGCCTCAGTGATTTGCGCTTCACTTCGCACCCGCGCCTGCGTGTATCTGTGCACGCACACGCTATGGAATGCTCAGCCATACGAGTGCTTGTGTGCGTGACAGCACGCATGTGTACACATTCAGTAAGAATGTAATGAATGGGGGAATTGACTGTATCTTCCGACTGTTTTCTATCTCATTTACTTTGGATTTCATTAATAATTAAAAGTATTTTCGTAAATTTAATGTGACAGATTCTTTAACATGCGTCAACTGAATGTTGGAGTAAAAGTTTTAATTCCGGAGTCACAAATTACATTTAGAATTACATTTTTCATAGGCTTACAAACATCGCGAGTGAAAATTTCTGAGAAATGAAAGGTCGTTCTGATGAAGAAAACATGAATTAATAAATATCTAATCGCAAAGTCTGCTTTCATTCTAAAAACAGACTATTTTGTCGAATAGAAACTTAATGTGTGAATATACGAATGCATGTATCACCATAAGCCTGAAAGTAAATGTTAAGTACACGCAAACACAGTGATGTTCACGCTAAATTGCTTAGGAAAGTTAGCCCTTGCCAGTACTTAACGGCATCTGAGTAACTTCGCTCACTGGGGCAATTTCAATCTCCACTACAGAGTAGTTAGGCAATTTCTCGCCTGCAGGAGGGCAATGATATGGGCTAAACTTGGAAGAGCCGAAGGGAGGGTCACCGAAGTGCAGATGGCATTATAATAGCTGAGAGACACGGAGACTGCCAAGTCCCCGCAGGGACGAACTTGGAGCCCAAGGGTTTTTCAGATGTTAACATTTTAGGCACTTTTTTTATAATTTAACGAAAAACAAAGACCGTTTACTTTTTATTTATTGAATATAGTTTGATATGAGAAATTATGAAGGAGACTTAGCAATAAAATAGATGAGTGTAATAAGAGATATGCACGATCACTGCTTAATATTTTTACCGAAATTTCAAATTTGCTTGATTATTATAAAACATTGTTTGCAACGAAGGGGAAAAACGATAATTATCACAAACATTATTTTCTGTTCCGTTCGGCCAAGAACTATTTTCCATATCCTGTTTTCTCAATATGTACTACGTTTATACATGGATTGGGTACTCTACGAATTTGGGGTCAGAGGCAGAGCCAGCAGAACACAATTTTCTAAGATAAGGAGAGTGCAAAGAAGAGAGAAAAGTCGAAGAAAACCTGAATAAACAAAACATTTACATATCATTTTTTAGCTAAATTATTATTGTAGTGGGTTACTAAAAAGACGTGAAAGTAGTTTAAATGATTTAAAAAGGTATTTGTTGCCAATTATTATTAATAATGTAATAAACTAATCTACTATGTATGTTTTTGGCGTTATTGGGTCGCTAGCCCGACTTCGTCGGCCAGGTACTGGAGTCTCCCATACCTGGGCCTAGTTAAATTTCCATGCTTGGGGGTAAGAGCGACATGAGGCAAACATGACGTAATCTCTTCACCGTAACTAGCAAGATCCGCCTACTTGAGCTTTTCTTCGTCACACAGCTACAGAATCTGGGACGATTTTAAAGGAAAACTACAACTCTATTTTTGCCTCGACCGGAAATTGAACCTAGGATCACAGCACGGGAAGCTAGTACGCTGCCCATGAGCTACCTCCGAGGAAACTAATATGTTAAATTATAATTTAAAAATTAAATATATTAATACATTAAACTAAAGTTAAATAATTAAACTTAAATTACAGTACCTAAATTAAAATAAAGTAATTAAAAAACTAGCTTCTGCGAATGCAACTCTATATTTAAAAAAAATTAATAATGACTTGATATATTTTCTCTAAATTGTGCTTTCCGCCGACCCTATACCCTCAGCCGCCACGTTATAAAAACCCGAGTATAACTGCCTGGCTTGCGCTGGCTGCTGGATGTCGAGCAACGAGCGGTGGCGGGCGTGGGGACGGGCGCGGGGACGGGCGCGGTGGCGGACGCGGGTGCGGGGGCGATGGTGGGGGCGGGGGCGATGGCGGGGGCGGGGGCGGGGGCGGGCGCGGTGGTGGGCGCGGTGGTGGGCGCGGTGGTGGGGCGGGGGCGGGCGCGGGGGCGGTGGTGGGCGCGGTGGCAGGCGCGGGGGCGGAGGCGATGGCGGGGGCGGGCGCGGTGGTGGGCGCGGGGGCGGGGGGGCGGGCGCTGGGGCGAGTGCGGGGGCGGGAAAGGGGCGGGCGCTGGGGCGAGTGCGGGGGCGGGAAAGGGGCGGGCGCTGGTGCTGGGGCGGGGGCGGGCGCGTGGGCGGGAAAGGGGCGGGCGCTGGTGCGGGGGCGGGCGCGGGCGTGGGGACGAGCGCGGGGCGAGTGCGGGGGCGGGCGCGGGCGCGTGCAACTTCCTGGCGCGGTGTGTGGCGGGCGGGTGCGCGAGCGGCGGAGGTGCACAGCCACTGCGTTGCGCAGGCGCCGTGTCTTCCGGGTGCGTTGCCCCACGGATACAGCGTCGCAGCCACGTGCTTCACGGAGAAAGAACGGCTCGGGTGACGTACACCCCGCCTACACGGGTATTATTCAATCGCACTCCCAAGAGTCGCCAGACGCGACCATGACGTAGCGAAAGGTAGTGCAGTTTCGTTAGGAAACCCCTTTCATTTATTTTTCTACGTTGCGTTTTGTTTTGAACGCGACGTTTTGGCTGATGGTAGTTCTCTTAACCATTACGTTGGTTAAATATTTTACATTGGTTGTCATCATGAGACCCAGTGTATCTCGGAGATCGCGTAATTCGTTGATCGTACTCCCCTTTCCCGATGCTATATAGTAGTAGATTTTCCAGAGCATGGGAGCACCCACCGCTCGGACCGAATAATGGGTATGACGACTGTATGGGGGAGGAAAAGATCGTGCTAGATTAGCGGCCCTATTTATACAATGCTGATACGTAATTTTGCTGGAATGGGCCCGGAGAAATCACAGAAAAGACCGTTGAAACCACCTGTCGCCTAATACCCTCATCTCAGCATTGACATTACCCGACTCATTCATTACCTGGTATCGAAATTCGTGCCACCGAATCTAGAATATTCCGTGCTTCCTTAGTACAATCTTATTTTGTCTACAGAGCTGCATAATACAGTCTTATTTCGTCTGCAGACAAGAGATCTTATTTCGAAAGCAGTTTTCTATTAGATTCATTTTTTAAGTTTACTTATTTAGACCACTTTGGATATTTTGTTGTAGAATCGGTTTTAATCTTATTATTTCATATATTCATAATTATGTTAAGGAATATAAATACCTGGAATGACTACTATCGTTTTCAAAAAGCAATGATTTCAAGAAGCCACTTAGACTGCTGGTGTTATTATCCTTCTTCTCCATATGTACGTGAATTCTGAACATCTGAAAATATCTGCTATACAATTTACACACTCTTATCTCAATATCATTGTTATTAATTTAATAATGCTGGTTATGAGTTGTTGCTGTAATCGAGATTTGTTCACGAGTATTCTTATATCCAAATCAATTGATCACGGTCTGTTTAAGAATTGTATCTTGTGTTAAACATTGGAACAAACTTTTCTGATATGTTGATCAAGTGGGCAACACAACCTTCGACGCGGCGTCACCCGGCCAGCCAAGATCATTTTGACGAGTCTAGCCGCGGAAGCCTACGACTTCAAACTTTTCGGATATTTTCACATGCCTTTCATTCTCATTAAATATCCATCGCTTTTGGGTTTGTTTACAGCCCTCAAGTTCTGTTTCAAATATAAACGTCGCGTCATCAGATTCCTTTCTCTCCCTGAGAATCGTCGTCGTCGCCCGCGCTCGCTGGTAAGGCGGTGATGTCGCTCCCCATCTGTTCCCACTCCCCCCGCGTCGCGGCGTCAGGCGCCGCGCAGCTTCCCACCGCGGCAGAAGCAGAGAAACCGGCAGCTCCCAAGCTCAGCGGGCGCTTTGCGATTACGAAGCCACAATGCGCGTTGCTTAAGAGGCGGATGGAAAGGTTGGATGGGAAAGATACGTTTGGAAGCGGAGCTGTTGAGAATGTCTGTGAAGGTTCTTGCTAAGTAATTCATGGGACTGGTTGCGATATTTAGCGCCTAATTGATGACCATCCTGGCCGGCTACAGGCGCAGATTTGATATAGATATTCTGACTGATGTACGTTGTTGCTAGTAGGTAGATGAAATATTTGATTTGCTTGTCTTGTGTTACATAGTTTTATGTTTATTGTTTTTGAAATGAAAATACATTTAAATTACCAGCCAGATATCGAAAAGGGTACTCTTTACGACAAAAAATCTACTACATTTTTTTAATTCTTTATAAAGATGTAATTACAAGTAACGACTGTTTTGTCATTAAAATTGAAGTTAATATTTTCCTTGTAATGGGTTTTTGCGAATAACCTATTGAATATATATTTTTCCTAGAAATAATAAACAAGATGCGTTATCAGAAGCGTACTTACCAGTGCTAATGGCTTCGGAACAAATCATTTTGAAATTGAAAAGAAAATCGTTCAGATTTGAAAATGAAGCATCATTGAATAATCTCCAACCAGTTGTAATAATTGTTCCGCAGATTTCACACCCCTACTGTGTCTAAGAATACCTCCCTCTCCCCTTTTGCTAAACCATCTACATATTGATTTCCCATTGTGCCGACAAATATCGAATCACGGTGCGTAATTGGTAATTCAGCGGCTTCGTTGGCCGCAGCGCTATCTGGCGTGCGCCCCGCCCGGCGTGAAAATGCCTCCTCTGGCGGCGTAAAAAGGAGATAGCGATCGCGAGCGACGCCGTCGTCCGTCGCCAACGCTCCGACACGACGCTAGCGAAACGCCGCCAGGGATCGCCAAACTCTCCCACGAGGGCCTAGCTTAGGTTACGTTGTGCAGGATGTTTAATGTGTTCAAAACCACTTTTGTATGGGCCTTTTTGGTGCGAATTCATATGTGATCTGTTTTAGAACTTGGAAGACGTGAAAGAGTTAAATATGTATTACGAATTAATTCGATTTCTGATTTCATACAGAACTTGATGTCTGATGTATTACAATGAGCAATTCCATTAACAATTTTATTGGAAATAATGAACATAGAAAAGTGTAAAAAACACTTCTTCCGGTTCCTCTTTTTCTTCTTCGTCTTCTACAGTTGCGTGAGGTCTGTTCTCATTATGAGAGCTCCACATATTTTCCTCTACCTTCCTGGGATTCTTCTTCCTGCTGGTTTCTGTCCTCGCTGTATCGAACCAAAGTTCCAGTCTTCATTATACGAAACTTCTAATGTAAATATGGCAGCGTCAAAATTTGTCTCAGTTCAAGTACAAAATAAGGCGTGTAACTACAAATGTAAAGTAATTTATAGATAAATAATTTCAATGAAACAACATGCGGAGCTATAGTGTTAACACGAATTTACAAGATGCGTTTCGAACAATTAACTATACGTTTGATTTGAATTCCGACGAACCCATAAACTTCTTAGTCGATCAGGCATTGCCTGTACTTTGCATTTTGGCGCCCCTGCGTGCGCTGATCGTCAACAAGATCATATCGCGACTCTCTAAACGCTGGAGGCGCCATCACGCCGCCCAGACGAGGCACTTATCAATCTGGAAAGTTTCCCGCGACGCTCCAAGTTTGCGAGCGGCGTTGACTGTGATGGGGTGAAGTTGCTCTACCCTTGTCGTTTGCGGAGATACTCTTCGTGACAGTGAATGGGTGTTGAGAGGTTGTAATTTCCTGATTTGCATTTCATGTATTAAACTCTCTCCTGATTTTAATTAATATTCCGCAATCTAAGTAACTCGTTGTACTACTTAACGTTAAGATAAATTGCCATTAATATTCGATCCACATATTAATAATGTTTCATGTTATTTTAAACACTGTTTTTGCGATTAGAAATTTCGTGCTGTAAATCATAGAGACTTTTGAGTGTTTGCAATTTTCCTACTCACTTAATAGTCTTCAAATAACCTGAAAATTAAAAATCACAATTTATAGATTTGATCGTAAATAGATTTATACAACAAATAGTATTGATAATACTTCATTTAACTGACCCAACTATTGTGCTACTTTTGTACTTAACAAGCGCAAAACTATCTTATATATTTTGCACCCATTAACACATTCTATGATAATCAGTTGTATAGTTTAACTTTCATTTATAAAGTTTTATTATTGAGTTGCTTTGTAACGTTGTAATAAGAGTCTGGATCTACGTGTAAATGCATTTTCTCAGTAATTGCAACCGTCTTGCTTGGGTGTTTGAGAACACGATCATGCGATAATATCTTGTTCACACATGTGAAGTCCCTTCGCGGAGTGTCATGTGTCAGTACGCATTTGCCTAATCCCACGTAGGCCACTTCTGAACCGATCAGACAACATTGTTAACTCCGCTGGGTGCGATTTGTGGACAAGTGGAAGCTGTCAGAACATCGCACCATGGGGCCCGTGGGGACACGGGTGGTGTGTCTGGGGATCACAGCGGAATGGATTGGTGTGAAGCCGTGGAGTGGAATTGGTAGGTGTTGGTTGGGTGGTGGTGTTGGTAACGGTGGTGGTGATTTGATGCTAATGGAAGTGATGGGGTTATTGATTGTGATAAAGCAAGAGGTCGTAGCAGTGCTGATGGAATTTCCGGTAGTTGAAATGTGGCGATGAAAACCGTTGTAGTTGGTGGAGGGGGATGTCTTTGATAAAACAGTAACGGTAGGTGATAAAGATAGCGATGATGATGATGTAATGAGGGATTAAGATGTTTTTAGTGACGGGTGGTGATATGTACGTTAATGATGGTGTTAGAGGTGGAAAAATCCTGCTCAGATCGTGGAGACGGTGGTAGTGGTTGCAGTGGTGGTGGTGATGATGATAGTGGTGGTAGTAGTCGACGTTTGTGATGGTTGTAGTGGCGGCTGGTGTGACGAAATGGTACATCCTCGTCTGGGGAAAACGGGGGCAGTGCATAAACGCCGCCGGGGAAGAGATTAGCACCCACATACGTGGGTGGGGTAGAGCGAGGGTAGCAACAATGGGAGCAGTGAGGGCGTGCTTACTGTGAAAGTAACAGTGAGGGCGATCGCGTAATGAGGGAGCGGGGTGCCCGTAGAGTGCGGTGGGTGTGCGGCGCCGCCTGGGCCGCCGAGGCACCCGCCGTCCGTGCGAGCGCGCGGGCGAGGGAGCCGGCGCGGCGGTGAAGTGCAAACAAGAGACATTCCTCGGGCGCGCCCTGAGAACGCCGACGTCGCTGCGGCAGCAGTTCCTCCGAGCGGAAGATGCCTCTGCCCAGGGGAGGCTTCTGCTACACTGGAAATGGAGATTGAAATTTCGCCGTTGAAAGGGAGTGTGCTTGCCCAAATTGTAAGGATACATTTCGGAATGAACATTTCATTACTGACATAGTTGCATATTGTTTTACATTTACTTTGCGACAATCGTCATTTTGATGAGCATTCGTTTTTATCTTGTCCTTATAATTCTATAATTTGTATTTCTGATGTATAATTCTGTGTAGTCGTGAAAACCAGAACAGCAACATTTATAAGACTTTTTTGAACACTAATTTTTCAATAAAAAATTAAAGCTAGGAATCTCTTAAAATTATTTTCCCTTAAAGTGTAAAAATTGGTTTATATATGACAATGGGAAACAAATTAACTTACTTTATTTCTTTAGTGTGCAATGAGACGGTTTGCAGTTATCTCACCCGGACAATTTAAAATAATGGGATTTAAAAAGAAAGCGAATTAGTATATGAAGGGGACTTCCACTTTATAAATATTATGGATATGTTGGAAAATGCGCGTGTTAATCAGATAGATGCTTATGCAATCCCGCGATACACCGCCCGCTTGACGGTGTTTTGACACATCGATATTACTCGGTACGCCCCTTTCAAGTCTAGTTTTGAAGGTTGGAGTCTCGAGTTATTCTTCTCAGGCTCTAATCTACAAAATGCTAACTTTTGTGGTCTATTTCACTTTATGATTCGGCATTTCTGGATTACTTTTACACCGTGATAGATGTACGGCGTGCAGTTTCTCGAATTTTGAGACGAATTCTATTAAAAAAAGTTTGCAATCATTTCGCATTTTCTCAAACGAATGTGGAGTGAATCGGGTTTGTACATTGGAGAGTTTTGTGGTATTAATTCACTTAAATAAGGATATCTGGGGTGCTGCATGGATGAGGTATGATAGAAAATGTATTTGCATGAAGAAAGTGAAAATCATTTCAAGCTGGGAGCTGTTTGGATAACTTGGACCATATTGCCACTTCCGAAAGAAAATAGGAAAATAAGAAAGTTGATGTGTTTGTAATGGACTGGAAACTTGACATAACAAGAAGTCGAAAGTAATGATCACGATGAACCAATAAACAGGTTGAACCAACGTTTACATATTTCCAAAGTTCCTGTTTCACTATTTTCTGATTATGCAATATTTGTTTGTCATTATCTACTACATCTATTAGTTTTTCATAAAATCAAACTGTTGAAAACCCTTATGTCTTTTAAAAACTACATTATTTTCCTGTATTTCTGAATACTCCTTTATTATTCTGTAAATGGAGAAAGCTTATTATACAACCAATTTATTATGAAAAACACGTCACTTTATTTAAGTATTCTCATTAAAGACCAACTGGGAGAGAACATTCCTAGCAGTTGCATGAAAAAAGTACATTCAAGCAAAGAAATGAAAGATAAAGAAACTTCTGTTTGCTCATTGCATTACACAGTATTTCAACAACGCTGGATTCTTCTATGACGTGGATAGCTGTAGTTCACGCTATTTCACCAGAGAACGACTCTAGTTTTACGGCCTCACTTTCCGTCGATGGTCGCGTGTACTTAGCACGACAGCGCTCGCGGGACAATGACAGATTACGTGGGCGCGCGTCGGAAGCTGGAGTAAGGTTCGCGGCTACTGGCAGCGGACGCCGCGTCGGCGAGCCCACGGCGGGCGGCGGCTGTCCGCGGGAGCGTATCTCCCATCAGTCCCACGGGAACTGCTCCGGCCAAGCGCGAGTCCGCTCGGCCGCTACCTGCCATCAGTTATGCAAGCGCTGCCGGCCGCGGCCGCGCTCAGGCAAACAGGACAACCGCCGACTATGGCGGCCTCTCGAGTTTTTTTCTTCTTCCACATTTTGCTCTGGAAGGAGCACGTTGCGAACTGCGCATCGCCCGACTGCATCCACCAGGAGCGGTAGCTCAGTGCATCAATTGATGTTACTGCAGCGCCTCTGACCGGGAGGTTCTAGGTTCGAGTCCTCACGACTGCAGGATTTTCGACTCTAGCTTTTCTGCTAGGTCGAATTCAGTTGCGGTCTGGAGGAGAATTCTAGCGGCCGACTGCTATCGGTAGTTTTCCGTAGTTTCTCCGATCAACACCAGGCAAATGCCGGAGCAGTACCCTAACAAACGGGCCACGAACCGCGCGCGATCTTTCCTTCCTCTTTCTTGTTCTCTCCTCTCCCCTTACACACACACACACACACACACACACACACACACACACTTGCAGTAACATGCACTACACTACCACATATTCTCGGAGACCGGTCGGGAGCTTAGAGCTTATCTCGGCTGGGGCGTTGCCTCGCTGGTGGGAGAGTCCTGGTCAGGGGGAAACCCCACTAGCCGACGGTAGGTCGGCGCCGGATCTCGCCATCCAGCGGGGAAGATCACCGCCATCTCCCGAGAACAAACGTGCACTACACTTACGGGACTAATGACCAAAGCAGTTGACGCGCCCGGAAACACACACACACACACACACACACAAAACCAACCAACCGACTGTATCCCGCGGTCAGTTTCCCTCTCCCTGGTTTCCCAGTTCATCTATCACTTTTCGTTATCTGAGAAAGGCATAGACTGATCTAATCCGGTTTCGTTCATCCAGTGTTTCGGAAGGAGCAAGGTTTTTGTTAAGTTTCCATTCATAAATAACCCTAATATGTTCTCACACCAGTCCAGAGAAAATCTGGAACACTGGTCAACATGGCAGATTCTTCGGAATTATGTATGTTAAGTCAACAGGGTATGAATATGCTCGTGATAGATTTCAGATTTCGTTTCTATAAACTTTCATTCAAGCAAAGAATATGGTTTTAAATGGTTATTTTGGCATGGTTTTAAATGTTGTGAGTGCTCTAAAAGGGAGTGAAAATGTTTATTAAAAACAGACAGAAGTGGATCAATTACAAATCGATGAATAAAGTACCAAGCAGACCACGATATCCATCCTTACACTACGGAACAAAACGGAGCGGGATGCAGTCGGGATATGCCTTTTTGGGGAGCTAGGTAAACGGCTTAGGAAAAGTTGACTGCGAGATGAGTCGGTATACGCTCTAGTTTACTGATCAATCACAGAATAGTGCAGTAATCTTGTCTAGGAATGACCTATGGGAATCTAGTACGTTCATGCTATTTCACTAGAGATTATCTCGAGTTTTACGATCTCACTTTGTGTGTGCTTGCTCGGAGTGTACGTGAATTTGATTCAGGATACTTGGAATAAATGGCCGACTCTCCGAATTTATAGACCCGTTGTACTCACGTCATGCAGGTCTGAAAAATAAAAAACGACCAGTAGCAAACTCTTGCTCTCCCGGTATCTTGTGCCAAATTACATCTTGGTGAAAATTTAAGGAGGTGGCACCGTACTTATTTTTATTTTCTCTTGTATTATCTCACTAAGTAATTGAAGGAGAAATGCAAATATCATCAAACAATATTTATGCGATTTTTCAACTTATTTTTTATACATAGCTCTTTTGATTTTTCTGTGAGTTTCTGCAGCTATGCTTTTTGTACGCAGATCGTTTGCTTACAAACGATCTGTTGACAAAATATTTGAGATATTTGTGTTGTATAAGCTCCATGACTTTCGGTCAGTGAGGGTTGAGCTTAAAGTTAAAATGGTTCTCTTTTAATTATTTCTCGTATACATGAAGTCGCATGAATAACATTTATACATCTGTAGAGAATAATTACTTTACGGTTTATACACTAGATATTCCGAATGGACAATGTCATTTATATTTTGTGATCTCATTTCAATTTATATTTTGACTTTGTATTCTTTTTTATAATACTAATAATAACAAAAACTTAAATTACGTCATCCGACATAATTTTGCACTTCTTTTGGCTTACGTGCTGGTCAGATGTGGGTACTTGTGCTGCGTTTTCAGGATTTGTACAATACATTGATATTCTTCGTCATTTTGCTTATTATAAAATTTTTATTTGTACTTTGGAAAAATGTATTTGAATCAATAATTTTATTTATATAATATATAGAACATTTCAATTTTGCGTTATCTCTTACATGAATTTTCATGAAGTTTTAAATGTACTCATTAGAAGTACGGCGAAATAAAGACGATGCCCCACAGGAATCCTTTAACATATTTCAGCAAGAAGTTATTGAATGACTTGGGCTATCGTGTTTGCGGTAAATGCCAAAATGGCCATAAACGGTTCACTTCTGTTTATTACTGTTATTTTCCAGTGATATTATAGGCACCCTTTCATTGCGGACTTTGCGCCAATCCTTCAAACATGCAAACTGAGATTCGGCACTGAAGGCAGAAACGGGAGAAAATACACACACGACCTTCCCTGAAGACGTTCTCACTCTTATACGTCATGCAAATTACGTCTAATTAAGTATATAGCCATGGCGTAATACATCCAGATTGGTTGCTACGACAGCTCATTACGAATGATTCCGTATATTGCACGAGGTGCTTGTACTCGTTTACGAGGCCCTGACGAGTCTGCATCAGATTACGCCATCCTTGGGGTAAACAAAGCGGCGACCTCTTACGCGAACCGGGAGGCGCGCCTTTCCCACATCCGCTAGCGGCGCTGCCTGCTTGCCTGCCTCCCTGCCTCGCGCAGGAGCATTGCGGCGGTGGTGGCGCTGCGTAGAGTGGGGGAAGAAGGAGATAACGAGATGCTGGGACCTAAGTGATTGCAATGGAGAAGCTGAGAGGGAAGTGAAAAAGCATTAATTTGCGCTGGAAGCTGCTCTTGCGTCAGTACAATGGGAGATGATAACCCATTACAGAACTCAAATTTGAGCGTGAGGTAAAGCTTTATAATTTCTTGATGGGTTGTTGGAAGAGGTGAATTGGCTCAAGTGTCTAATTGTCAGAATATAATAATGTACTAATATTTTAAAGGAATCTCAGTGAGGCTGTTAGTTGTAGTGGGAGAATAATTTAGAAAGTTTATCAGTTGAAATGCAATAAATTGCAAGCATTACTCACTGCAACACTTACCTCGTCAATAACGGACATTTTTTGGACGTTCTCTGGACAAACGATGTTACTAGATTTGATATCGTTCAAAGGTTACAATAGTAGCACAACTCAAAAAATTGAGTGATAAAGTTTTCGCTGGAGGACGAAGTGCAACTTGCTTAATTATTTGATGAATTATGGAGAAAGTGTTAGTGATATATTTAACAGGAATTACGTAACTAATAATTCTTATAAAATGAAATAATTGTTATAAAATTATGGTCATTACTCAAATTCGTATTTTTCGAACGGAGTCGGTGTTGCTCCAAGAAGATACGTGATCAAGGTATTTGGTGTCATTTTCAGATTAATGATTATACGAGTATTACCTTTCAATGAAAATGAATTTATTATTTGATATGATAGAAAAGTAGTATATCAGTTGTTAAGAAAATAAAAATAGTGATATGATTACATTAGTTTATTTTAAATATATTTTCCAGTCTGAATTAGTCATTTCGACTTACTCTGCTTTTATCGAGGCCACAACAATCGATTTTCTTCTGTATTTTAATCTTTTTGAGAGATGTATTAATGAAACACGATGTTACACTAAATGATAGATTGGTAATTCTTCGAAAAGTTTCCGTTAAACATTAATAAAACATTCCCTCAAAAGAATATTCCCCCTTTTCAATTTTCGACACTTGCACATATCTTAACGGATAAAATGAGTTGCATTTAGACAGTTACTTCCCACATATTTTGCATGTTTCAATTTCAAATGCACTTCATGCTTGCGATATTTCATCGTCGAAGTTAACAAATCCGAATTATCTGGTTTAATTTAAAATAGAAAAATGTTTCCCACATCTAGAACTTGAAACTCTTTCTCTTGCATTTTTCACTTCTAAATTAACGTCCGGAGATCGCCTCCTGGCTTTGAATGTTGTTTTACAAATCCGTGCTTGATAGTGCTCCTGAGGGGTGTCCAAACGGAGGGAACGTGGGAGGGGTTGTGTGGCGAGCCGAGGGCGGAGGAGGAAGCTGCAGGGCGGAAGGGCGGCGGGGAAGGTGCGGCGAGCGCAGGGCCGCGGGGCGCGCTGCCGCTCAATTACCATTAGCCGCCTAACGACGCCGCCGGGGGAAGCTGCTCGCCTGCTCACCACGGCGCCTCCGCCCCTGGGGATCTCCCCCTCCTTGCGGTGCCCACAACTCCCTGCTCTCCCTTCGCTACGGCGCACGTCTCCTCCCGCTGCTCCTTCTTCGCGCGATCTTGCGATCGAGCTCCTCATCATCATTTCGTCACCTATTCGCAGGTTCCATTTTACCGGCTTAGGTGGCGCAGGGCATCAAGTGATGTCGCTACAGTGCCTCTGACCGGGAGGACCTATGGTTCGTGTTTCGTCGGGGGCACGATTTTCGACACCAGGTACATAGCTAGGTCGAGTTCAGCCACTGCCTGGAGGAGAATTCTAGCCGCCGGCTGTTGAGATCGGTAGTTTTCCGTACTTTTCCCAATTAACGCCAGGCGAATGCCGGAGCAGTTCTCTCACAAACGGGCCACGGACCGCGCGCAATCTCTATCCTTCCTTATTCTTGTCCTTTCCTCACCCCTTATATACACACTCACACGCACTACACTACCACACTTTTCGGGAGACGAGTCAAAAGCTTAGAGCTTGTCTCGGCTGGTGGGGGAAACCTGGTTGAAGGAAAACCGCGAGCCGACGGGTAGGTTGGCGCCGGATCTCGCCATCCAGCGGGGGATAATCACCCCTATCTTCCGCAAAAAAATGCACCAGACTTACGGAACTAATGACCTTAACAATTGACGCGCTGGGAATCACTTATCAATCAATCGATATGTCAATCAAACAAACAGTTTCCGTTTTAGTACTTTTCTACTGGACTCTATTGGACTGAAATGGTGTCCTTCTAGCTTTCGCATCCTTTCCGTTACATTCTTTGACCTTAAAAAGAGCCCCCTTTTGCGGAATTTCTGGAATCACCTTCACGATTATCCTCATCTCTGCTTCCTTTCCCGGATCATCAGCTAGCACGTGCGTCACTTACCCCACTTCAACCTTTCTCTGCCCTTAATGTTGTTACGGACTCGTTACCGTCAGCTCACTTCCATGCACTTGGTACGTCCACGTCGCCCTTTCATCAGTGCCTCGCCCGCTTGAAATCGATCTCAAATTGCAAATACCACCCGACCGCTGCACCTTTCCCTCCGTTGATTCACCGTCGTCCCCTCGTTTCTGCGGCCGCAGCCCGGCGCGAGCCCTCCCCCCTCTTTCAAGGCGGCGTCCGCCGTTATCTACGATCACCGCCCGCGCCCGCCCTCTCGCGCCCGCCCTCGCGCCTGCCCGCCCACTCGCGCCCGCCCGCCCGCTCGCCCACCCGTCCGCCCGCGCCCGTCCGCCTGCGCCCGCCCGCCCATTCGCGCCCGCCCGCCTTCGCGCCCGCCCGCTCGCGCGCGCCCGCCCTCGCGCCCGCCCGCCCCCGCCTGCCCCCGCGCCAGCCAGCACTCGCCCGCGCTCTCCCTCGTTCGCCCGCCCCCGCAACTGCCCGACTGCCCTCGCCGCCGTGCCAACCCAATCTCCCACCCACTCACCCGCCCGCCCGCTCTCGCCCATGCCCTCGGCGCCGCCCGCCCGCCCGCCCGCCCGCCCGCCCGCCCGCCCGCCCGCCCGCCCGCCCGCCCGCCTGCCCCCTCCTGCCCCCTCCTGCCCCCGCCCCCCGCCCCCGCGTCCACCCGCCCGTCCCCGCTTCCGTCCCCGCAGCTCTAGTTCTCGCCCGTGCCCTCGGCGCCGCCCGCCCGCCTGCCCCGTCCTGCCCCCTCCTGCCCCCGCGCTCCCGCCTCCCCCGCCGCACCCATCAGCCCGTCCCCGCTCCCGCCCCCGCTCGCTCCCACTCGCGCTCGCGCCCTGGGCGCCGCCCGCCCGCAACCGCAAGTGAGGCAACGCCGCGGGTGGCGCTGGCGGCGCTCGTGCGCTTGCGCAAACGGTGCGGGGCGGCGCGGCGCGGCGCTCCTGCGGGTTGCGAAAACTGCGCCGCTCGACGCTGCACAGCGCATGCGCTGGCGAAGCGGCTGCCCGGAAGTGCAGTGTGTTGCTGTGCAGGGTGTGAAGGCGGCCCTCTGCTACAACGCACGAGACGCGATTGTAATCTTTTCAGGGCACACTTGCCGGAATGATATAACTTACATATTGCAAGTGCATTTGTCGAGACATGAAGAGGAAACATGGGCTCATGTTGTAAAATTCCGAGATTTTTGCGAATTGTGTTTACTATTACCAATCAGCTATTACTTTTTGGCCATTCTTTATCTCATAAATTTGATAAATTTCTGGGGTAGTAAAACTACTGTAAATTAAATGAAACGCTACAAAACTGCTTTCGATTGTACTCACAATAACACATTTTTAGTATTGTGTGCATTTGCAAAGTTATGTTATATAAATGAACTGCAGTCAAATTTTATTCTAAATGTTATTTTCTTTTTTTACAGGTTGGTTGAATTTTGATTGAAAACGAAACCAAGCAGTAGAGGGTGAGTTGGAAGTGAAATAGAAAATTCAAAGAATCAATATTAGGAAGAAACAACAACAGAGTACGTTAAGTTTTGTTAGTTATTTTTTGTTTTAGGTATTTAATTAATTAGTGTTAAATCATTTTAAGGCTATTAATCGTATTTTATAAGAAGCTGTCATATGAATAAAATTAACAATTCATCTTTATAAGATGTAGTAAGAGAAGTGGGATGATATAATCAGCCACCATTATTCTAGATTTCTCTCTTCGGAAAACGCCAAAAGTTTTCTTGGTTCCATTACAAACAAGCGGCCATCGAATGGAACAAATGGTCGTGATGGTAGATTCGATATTCGTTTACGTTGCTCTTATGCAACAAGAGAATATTCTCGTAACCTAGCTACGAGTAATATCGTCATTTCGGTCAGCAGAACTTTCTTTTACTTCCTTCTGAGAAGTCGTGCTTCCGTAGAAGATGCAATTCACAGGAGAATCTTGAGTAGTAATGATAGTCGCTGACGTTAATAGTAACCGCAAGGAGGAAACAGAAGCTATAGACACGGTTGCATCAGTGCTGGACGGGAAATGGGACTGATTGTGCCGGTTATGCTGGTGAGAAAGATCGTGTACATATTGCGACAATGACCACAACGTTGAATGTGATGGACTGTATCTCTGGCTACGACGATTTCTGAGAGAGTGTAAAAGATTGATGTATATAAATAAATAATTATATGCGTGAATATTAGTTCTGTGTATAAATAAAGTTTGTCTCATCTAATTCAATAACGTGACATTATCGAGTGTGGTTTCAAGCCACTATCATTTCTGATGGATGACACATGGAAGTCTGACGTAAACAACAATTTTGGTATCAGTGCCAGTAAAGCGGACGTCGGTGACCATGCAAGAAGTCATCGGTACGATACATCGTTCGTCGATCGGATCAAAGGTAGCAACAGTGACAGTTGGGTATCTACGTTATCATGGATAAGAACATACGGACAGTTCTGGAGCTATCAATGCGAAGATGCGCCGATGATACTAGCACCCAAAGACCGAAAAAGAAAACATCGACTCACGCCAAGATTTTCTTCACAATGGGACATCGAATTTGCGAGAAAGTCTCATACGTAAAATTTTGTAGTCCTGAAGGTCCTAGAGTTCGAGTCCCGACAATCGCGGATTTTCGACACTAGAAGTATAACTGGATCGAATTCAACCATTGAAAGTTCGTGGGAATATTCTAACGACCGGGTTCTGTTATCAGTAGTTTTCGAGTTTCCCCGATCAATAGCAGGGGAAGGCAGGAACCAAACGCTAACACACCGAGGACTGCGCGGTATCTTTCCTTCTTCATCCTTGACATCTCGGGAGGGTAGAGCTTGTCCCGAACGGGGCGTTGCCTCGCTGGTGGAAATTCCTGGAGGTGGGACTCTGCAAGCTCACTTGCAAGTCGGCGCCGGTGTGCAGCTTCTAGCTAGTGGCGGATCCAGGGGGTAGGGCATGCCCCAAGGTCTAAAGTGTTGGCAAAATCGATTTAAATATTTATTTATGTGAGAATTATGTAATTATTAAAAAAATAATATTGTATATCACATATACACTACAAAAATAATATACGATATAATAACAATTGTTTATCGGCTGGATTTGTCCGAAACGATCGGCTGGATCCGTCCCTCCTTGTAGCCAGGAGGAACACCGCCACCACCCGGAATTCAACAAGCCATTCGCTAAGGGCACTATTGACCTAAATATTTGGCACGCCAGGAATCAATAAACACTGCCTCCACCAAATACGTGCATTAAAGCGAGCGGCGCCGCGGCGGGCGCCGGGCGGGCACCGGGCAGCGGGCGCGTTTCTGGGTAAGGCGTCCAGTGGGTCGAGCGAGGCGGCCGGCGCGGCGCCGCCGCTCTGCACCGCACGCGAGCGCGGCCCCTGCCGCCGCCGCCGCCGCCGGATCCGCCCACGCCGCGTCCTTCTCGCGGTCGTTCGCCGGTGGCGCCCCGAGCGCTCCCGGACGCAGAATGCGGACGCGGACGCTTCCTGGCCCGGGCCGCGTCGGAATCCAGCCACTTCCTGGAAGGGATTACGCTTAATTACTCCAGGTGTTCGCCACTGGCTTGTTAGAGGGTATTGCAAACATTATTTAAATTCTGTTTATCACGTAGAAGGAAGTTCTTTCTTAAAAACCGTTAAGAATTTTGCCGACAAATGCAGAAATCAAAGGTTTGTGTTGTCAAAGATCGTTGCTTATATGTAAAATCTTGTAAATACAAGTTATAAAAAATTTACATTTAATTTAATCACAGTATTTTTTAATTATGTCGATAATATTTTCTGACTTACTGTTGTGTACGGCCGCAAATACTACAGAAGTTCACTTTGATACAAAATCTAAAAATTCCCCCAACTCAGTTTCCGCTATGCAATTTGTTAAAAAAATATTACGCCTTGTTAAAAAGAATCTACGTCCTCAACAAGTGGAAAATCAAAATGAAGGGTTATGTGAATTTTCAAATAAAAAAATAGAAATGTTGAATATTTCGATAAAAACTCTGCTCATTTTAGATCTCACCTTACATGGTAAATGGTGAAATACTCTAGAAGTGTTTTGGGATACTTTAATAATAAATATTTGATAGGAATGCTTATTTCGCTTGTACACGCCGATGCGCGTAAGTGCCGGTATATGTCGATGCACAAAAGAGAAAAATTGAAAACAATATGCGAAAATCAAATTATAAACAAGTTTGTAGTGTTTGAAGTTCAACTTAAAAATGTGAGCTTTAAAAGCGCCAAGATACAGGAAAACATGCTACTCAAGAGAATAGAAACATTTGTTACGAATATTATTAGAAAGGAAGATTTAAAAATAAAATAAAATGAGGTGCTAAGATAGAATCTTTATAGTACCGTATATACTGTTTTTAGTGATGTGTGCATGATGAAACCCAATTTACTTTAATATTGACGTGTAAAGTTATACTACACATTGGAGGTCAAATATCAATGAAATGATGGAGACTATTGCATTGCCTCGCACACCGGCAACATCTCGTGTGAAGCGCGGAACCTTGGCTTTTTCACGTCAACGCGTGCCCTCGCCGCAAGCTCCTTCGGCGGGCAATCGCTCACGCGTGTTGACGCAACGCGGACGGCGTGGTGAGGCGCGCCGTGCGCATGATTGGACACGGAGGGCGCACGGCGGCTTTGCTAGTGTGGGGGCACGACCACGAAAGACAGTTTTTTCGACAGTCAGGAAATGTTGATGATTTTTAAAACTACATTGCTTTATACATGGGATTTTATACTTAAATAATTGTATTGGCTTTTTTTTTGTCGCATTTCAATTAATGAGAAAGTGATTGAATGAATAAATATTTAAAATAATCAAATTTCTAGTTTGAACTGAACTCCCTCACATATGTTGCTATTTATTATTAAACTAACAAAACCAGCCATAATATTTTTTTTCAATATTGTTAGTTGGGAACTATTATAGATACAACGTGATAAAATGTTGCAGAAACAACTGTTGCCTGGTTTTTACAAAAAGTAAATTTTAAACCGTTTTTATCTTACAGACTTTATTCGATATTAATTTCTGATATTTTCAATAATAAAATATCATGAATAAGAAATAAAAGTACCTGAAACATTTATTCTAGTTCATGTTGTGGATATTTAACCACAATATTTCCCCAAAATTACTATCACGTGCTTTAGTTCAAAAGTTGCTTCTGAATCGATTTTGAGAAAATAGGATGCAAAGGGATAATGACAGGAGAAAATATGGTGGATATAACCGGTGCCAAAGTAAAGGTTTTATGTCACAATTCAAAATCAAAATATGTGTGAAACTACGTAAAACTAACGTACGTGGAATTTGATTACATGATTTGTTTTTTTAAAAATTTCTTTGTTGAAAAATATATTTTTCAGATAAGACGGCCGTACCTATCCCTTTATGAAGCATATAGATGTACTGATGGTAGCCTTTCAAGTCGAACACTAACAACACAATGGAGGATTTATTCCATTCGCTCGCTAAACCACCGACGACATTCCGCGTCCGGCGTGGAGCCTTGACTTTTCGTGTCCGCGGCGTTTCCTGGCCGCCAGCGCCTTCGACGGGCCATCGGTCACGCGTGCGGACGCGTGATTGGAGTCGGTGGGCGCGTGCGCGCGCGCGCGCGGGCAACCGCCGGACACGCGCGCGTACTTTCTCGTCCGTCGCCGGCTTTTCGTCCCCGCGCGCTGACAGGATGAAGATGGATGGGTCGCACGCGTGCGAGCGTTATTTCAGAGATGAATCTCCGCGCTCGGGCGCCAGTGAACTCGCCGCATTTATGTTGTCCCCTGCTTTTACGCGCTTTCGCGTTTATCTCGGCCGGCTTGTTTGCGGGAATGAGTGATGGTGTGCGAACGTCTGGCCCACACGTCGGAGCGAGGCGGGGGAAAGTTAACGTAAACATTGGCGTCTTGAAGATGAGGTTCCTTGCACGCATTATATATCTGCATCATCTTATCTGAATCTGAAATGTGTCTTACGGAAGAATAACTATTTAGATAAATTCTGAAGTTGAAAATGTCATTGGTGTAAATATTTTGCGCAGAACTAACATATTGAAATCAGATTTAGATATTCAAAGCAAAACCATACATTTTCAGTAGTATAAAGTATTTTAAGGAAAATTTTGCATTTTGTAAGTATGAAAGATCCCCAAACTCTTGTTTGAAAACGTGTTATTTTAGAACGCTCTATTTTCTTGTTACTCGTATTGAAAATGTAATTTAATTTCCTTTCCCTTTTCATCTTTTCGTATTCTTACAATATCTGGCGAGATCTGTAATGCAGAATAGAGTAGAGGAACAAAGCTTGAGGTCTCCGTAACACATTTTTATCTCTAGGATAAGACCCATTTTGGATATCAAAATGACTAAATGCAACAAATCAGTGCAATTTATGACAATATCCTGTACTTTTATTACCAACAGTTTTTTTAAGTAACACAATATTTGATTTAAAGAATGACGTGTTTTTGTTGAGAGTGTTGAAGAGAAATCAGCTTTCACACGTTCTATTGCACAAATATACATTTGATAATGTTCTTGTGTACTCATTAACGTAATGTTAGCTTCTACTAACTACCCTTGTCTCACAGATGGCTAGAAACATTTACGCAATTAATATACTACTTAAAGCTTCGTGTGCACACACATTCGTAACTGGATGCCGAAATGCAACAAAAAATCTGAGAAGAGTAAATATAATGGATGGCCGAGTACCAAACTGTTTACTTATTGAGCGCTGGTAACAGGTTGCAATCGATTGCTGTGGTTGTAATGAATGATTTCAACATTAGAGAACATGACTTGTCTGCAAGAGGTCGAATATTTCATGCAATGTTGTTTGAAACTTAAGTGATCAAGTGTACCATGCAATATTCAAAATAAGAGATGACTGAGAAATAAAATAAAATATACGTTAATTTGTGTGAAAATCCACGAGTAAAGAGAAAAACGGTCTATTGCTACGCAAATTAGGGCAAAGAAAGAAAATGAATGAGCATCCTGAATAAATTGGTTGACCTTTCGTCTCACTTTTTGTTGTGGCGCAGTGAACTTAAAATCACTCACCAGACCGGAAATATCTTGTATTAGCATCAAACAAATTCCTCTTCAGGAATGCTATTTAGATTTATTATTAGATAAAATCACAATTGAATAGAGCAAGATGCAAAACCTTCAATGGAAATGCCAATATCGCGGGATCTCAATATCTGGAAAGTGAAGAGAAAAACAAAACCTTCCAGTCACCGAATATTTCGACTTATTGAATTTTGAGCCGAACATCGTGTGCACAAGGAAGACGAAGAATAAAACTTGAGCTGTCGCTGCATTGTCGAGGGTGCAATGTTACGGAGAAATGTTCTAAATCCTCCTTTCATGGAGATTCAAAGGATTCCTAACCAAATGTGTTTTAGGTGGATATTAAAGTATGGAGCTCGAAGCGCATAATCTAACAATACCAAGTATTTAAAATAAACCACTGAGCGTTATGCTCTTAAGACCAAACTCATATGTTGTACGAGAACAAGGCATTGCATGATACATCTGTGAGTAGGTGGTTCTTCCAATGTATTGCCTTTCTTCGAATCCCAAAATTTGTGTTGCATATTTGAATTCTTGTTCTATGTTTTGTATTTCTATTCTCGTACATTTTTTTATTTTGCCTATTGTCATTTTCATTTATTTTTAAATACTATGTGGATAGAGCAATTTGCTCTTGTCGCATTTGTTTCGTCATTCCTCCACATAATTGTAATACGTACGCAACATATCTCTTTGAATCGGATTGTGATCATCAAAATTAGGAAACTATCTTCCGGCTGAGGGGTCTCAGGGCATCAGCTGATGTCACTACAGTGCATCTGATCCGCAGGTCCTCGAGTTTGAATCCCGACGGTGTGGCAGTATTTTCGACACTGGCTAGGTAGCTAGGTCGAATTCAGCCACTGTCTGGAAAAGAGTTTTCGCGTCCAGCTGCTCTGATCGGTATTTTTCCATGGTAGATTTCCGGTCAACATCAGAAGAATGCAGGAGCAGTACCATAACAAACGGGACACGGACCGCGCCCATTCGTTTCTTCCTCTTCCTTTTTTGGGAGCTTGGAGCTTGTGCCGGTTGGGGCGGTTCCCCGCTGGCGGGAGATACCCAGTTGGAATAAAACCCTTCTAGCCGACCTGAACCAGTATCGGTAGCTCAGTGCATCAACTCATGTCACTGCAGCGCCTCTGATCGGGAGGTCCTAGATTCGAGTCCTGACGGCGGCAGGATTTTCGACACTAGATTTTCTGCTAGGTCAAATTCAGTCGCTGTCTGGAGGAGAATTCTAATGGCCGGCTACTCTGATCGGTAGTTTTCCGTGGTTTCTCCGATCAACACCAGGCGAACGCCGGAGCAGTACCCTACCAAACGGGCCACGGACCGCGCGCGATCTGTCCTTCCTCTTCCTTGTCCTATCCTCTCCCCTTACACACACACTTACACTGACATGCACTACACTACCACATATTCCGGGAGACCGGTCGGGAGCTTAGAGCTTGTTCCGGCTGGGGCGGTGCCCCGCTGGTGGGAGAGTTCTGGTTAGGAGGAAACTCCACTAGCCGACGGTAGGTCGGCGCCGGATCTCGCCATCCAGCGGGGGAAGATCACCGTCATCTCCTGAGAGAAAAACATGCACTACACTTACGGGAACAATGACCAAAGCAGTTGACGCGCCCGGAAACACGAAAAAATCAATCAATCAATCGACGCCAGATCTCACCAACCAGCGGGAGAAGATCACCGCCACCTCCTGAGGAGAAAACTTGTACTACTTTTTCGGGACTAATGCCTTGAGCAGTTGACGCGCCCGGAAACCCAAGTATTCAATGATGAAAATATTTACCATTACATGATTTAATTAATAAAAAACAAACAAATACAAATCTCATTTGCCTACTCAGCAAAGCTCAAACCCATTTGTGAAAACCCATTTTTTTCAATTTTCAGTATCACTGGCGGGGCGGGAATTTATTCAATTACTCGGATTGGTCTCCAGCATTGCTGCTTTTAGAGCTAGGGGCTTAAAAATACTAACTAACTTATCTTAAGTCTAACTTAAAAACTAAACATCTAGCTACTTTGGGCGGTTTGTTTTTAAAATAATAAGTTTCTGATTGATTTAACGTAATAAAGTTCTTATCATTGTTCTTCTTTTGTACATTCACATTCACATTCATTATTAATCTATATTTAAAAAACACATTCGTACACTTCACTGCACTATTTAGTCCACCCTCGTGAGAAGCCGCCCTTCCGGGCGCTGCTAATGAGGCTGCGGCCGCTCCGGGCGGCGCGCGCGCTGCTCCGCCCCGAATCGCGGGCCGAGGGGCGCGCGGTCGATAGCGGCCGCGGCGCCGCCGCCGCCTGCTGCGTCCATTAGCGGTGCAGCTGCCGGGTGCACTTGCACCGAGGGGCGGGGCGGCGGCGCGGGCGCGGGGGCTGGGGCTGCGGCCCTGCGCGGCCTCTGCATATCCGCGCCGTGAAAACGGTCAAGGAGGACTGCCCGCGGGCCGCCCGGTCCGGCAGGTGCCGCAGAACCCGTGGTGCCGGTGGCGGCGGCGGCGGCGGCGGCGGCGGCGGTGGCGCCCGGCTGCGATCAAATCTGCGTCGATTTTCCTCCGTAGATTGTCAGCGAAGGAGGGAATCAAATTTCCTATAGGTTGTTCTATCGTGTTGTCATGAGTGTTGGGTATCGTGGAATGAGACCGTCCTGATTTTTTTTTATAGAAAATGTTGCTCTGCCATGATATAACGGTTTATTGTCAGATTTACAATACTTTATTGTTAGATTTACAATTTTAAAATAATTCCACCAGATCTGTTGAAAATCCGCTATTAAGAAAAAGCAATTTTGTATATCATTATTACACATCTCCGAGCTTTGAAAATGCTCTCCCGTAAAATGTCTCGAAGTCAGATACCTTGCCGTTCTGAGACTGCGCTGTGATGTTGCTATGCCATTGGTTTCGCTTGGTACAGCCATCTCTTGATCACTCCAAAGAAAAGTCGATAGTGCTATTTTGCAAGCTGGTATTAATCACTGTAGGGAAAAAGGAATATAACAATTACAGTAATGATTACAAACGGTAATGAATCTTGTTTTACTGACAATAAGGACTAATGTGCATGTGCTGCAATACTAAACTCTAATTAGATCTTTCGTCTCTTGTTGCAAAATTGGTATTAAAAATAAGAAGTTATTTTGAACATCAAGAGTTCAAGACGATAGTGAAAAATAATGATTATGATTTTTATAGGCTCTGAACTGCGAGTCAACTCAAATAGGCTTGAAAGGAGAATGCCGACCAAAGCAAACTAAACCGACAACAAATGCGCAGGGAAATACTTTTGGTAGGGTAAACATGGCCGTAAAAGGAACCAATGTTCACGAAGATGGTGTATTGAGAATGTCAGAAACAGTTGTAAGAGTAGCAGAAACATACGAGTTGAGGAATGATGACTTATTTTAATCTCAAAAGAAACCTTTAGAATTATGAAAACGGAGTAGCATGTAAGAAAAAGAAAGCCATTTTGTCATTATTACTTTAGCTTAAAACAGCACTCGCTTCCTTTTAGTACTTGTTACAATTATTACACAATTCTATCTATAGGACAAGTCCGAAGACGACTCCTGCTATTTGACTCTATTAATAACTCATCGTTTTTCATCTTAGGAAGGACTAAGAGATATTCTGAAGTTTTGAGTAGCACGAGACTGAAACTTGAGAATGCATTGTACGATAGCCAGATAAAAACCTGATGGTAGGGTAACGTACAGATTTTTACTTACAATCTGCGCATCCACTCTGCCCAAGGAATGCATTCACCACGATTTGACAGACCACCTTCGCCGAGCGCGCAAGGGGTTAGCCACCGTAGACTACTCCAGCGGCGGCGGTGGGGAAGGACGCGTTTGCCGCGATCGAGACGAGGCGACAGGGCCAAGGGCGCCGTGCTGGGTGCCCTGCAGGCAGGCAGGGCAGGCGGTGGCGCGGGTCGTGGCGACGGCTGGCGGGGTCAGGGCCACGACGCCATCGATCGCCACGGCCCGGGGCGGCGCTACCGCAACAGGTGCCCTCGAGCGTCGCGACGCCCGCCCCCGCCCCCCGGCTCCGCTCGCCGCCGCCGCCGTCGCTTCGGAATCCCGGGGCGCACGCGACCGCCAACGCGGACATGGACCGCCTCCTCGAAGCTGTGAATCCGACGCTGTGCTGATGCCTCTACGATGGATGCAGCGCCTCTGACCGGGAGGTCCTAGATTCGAGTTCTGAAGGCGGCAGGATTTTCGACACTAGCTTTTCAGCTAGGTCGAATTCAGTCGCTGTCTTGAGGAGAATTCTAGCGGCCGGCTGCTCTGATCAGTAGTTTTCCGTGTTTTTTTTCGATCAACACTAGGCGACGGCCGGAGCAGTACCCTAACAAACGGGCCACGGACCGCGCGCGATCTGTCCTTCCTCTTCCTTGTCCTATCCTCTCCCCTTACACACACACTTACACTAACATGCAATACACAACCACATATTCCGGGAGACCGATTGTTCTTAGAGCGTGTCCCGGATGGGGCGGTGCCCCGCTGGTGGGAGAGTCCTGGTTAGGGGGAAACCCCACTAGCCGACGGTAGGTGCGCGCCGGATCTCTCCATCCAGTGGGGAAAGATCACCGCCATCTCCCGAGAAAAAACATGCACTACAGTAACGGGACTAATGACCAAAGCAGTTGACGCGCCTGGAAACATGAAAAAATCAATCAATCAATCAAGCCCCCACGATGGAGCTGTGAATCAATCAACGTGCTCTTCGCTTTTGTTGATTGATGAATTGATTACTAATTCCGGGCGCCTCGACTGTCCCGTAAGTGTCCCGCATGTTTTACCACAGGAGGTAGTGGTGATATTCCCCTGCCGGATGGCGAGATCCGGTACCGAACTACCCTTCGACTTGCGGGATTTTCTCTCAACCAGGTATCTCCCATCAGCGGGGCACCACCGGGACAAGCTCTAAGCTTCCAACCGGTCTCCCAGTATGTGTGGTATGTAGTGCATGTAAGTGTAAGTGTGTGTGTAAGGGGTGAGGATAGAACAAGGAAGAGGAAGGACTCTTGCGCGCCGTCCATGGCGTGTTTGGTAGGGTATTGCTCCGGCATTCGCGTGGTGTTGATCAGAGAAACCATGGAAAACTACCGATCAAGAAGCAGCCGGCTACTAGAACTCTTCCTCCGGAGAGCGGCTGAATTCGACCAGATATCTAGGTAGTGTCGAAAATACTGCTGTTAGTGGGAACGGTCTCGAACCCTAGACCTCCTGGTTAGAGGCAGTAACATTAATTGATGGCCTGAGCCATCTACATCGATTTTCGCTTTCATCTTATCCAGTACTTCATTGACATGTTAGCATTGTTTCAGTTTTTCCGTTCCATTCTACATCGTTTCACTTCACGGAGACTTATTTCGACTTGCTCACGTTTCCTTCCTTTTCTTTTACTCTTATGCATATTTTCGTTGGTTGAAAACTCTCTTTTAGCAGGCGAGAACCCCTCAGTATCTGTTATGAATTTCATCTTTATTACCCTGTCAATGGAAGTTCTTTCTCCTGATCGCCAAACGTACGCTTTGTGGTTTAAATGCTGTCGTTTTAAAATGTCTTTGTTGATTAAAAACGTTTCCATTCATACCTACGTATCACGCAATTATTCATGTACTCTCTTCTGATATTACGCTGTTGCATATGTTTTGCTCGTAATGTTTTACTACGTCGGGCTCTTTTCATGTCACGCAGTCACGATTTTTGGAATTTGTTTTTGCTGAAGCTTTTCGTCGCCTTGCTGTCATTATTTCTCCTTTCCTTTCTTTCTAGAACAATTCTATTATATACTGTATTATCCATCATTTTTCTTTGTGTTCGACTTTGATTATTATCATCATCACTTTCAACAATCTTCCTACAGTAACCTCCAAACTGTTCAATTCAACCTTGTTCTCTCTCTCCTATTACGTTCCGCTCCACTGTATCAACACCTTTTTTGTATGGTTCATGATTTTATTGCTATGTTTACAGTTACTTACTACAGAGTTATTTTGCGGTTTACAAGAAAATTACTTTCTGTTTCACTGCTGTTGTATTCATTACAAGAGGTGCCTGTTATAATTCCGTTTACTCCTAGTGTTTACACTGTTCATGTCGTTAACCATCCTTGTGAACCACTGAAGAGTAGTATAGTTTACGTGTAAATAAAACCATCGATTACTACGAAGAAATTAAAGTTTGAGTGGTATGGCGAAACGCATAGGTATCTACTGCTTGAAATTCGATTAAAAGCCAATTCGAATTTTTGAATACATTCCATTAATGACAGCGTGATGTAAGCGACGACCAGGGAAGTAGCATCGAGTAGCTTCAGTCACCTAAAGATAGACCCTTGATTTCCGATATCTGTAAGCAAAAGCTCTCATTCACTTCAAAAATTCTTTGTTCCCGCAGAGCTTCATTTTTCCTCCCTTAGCATCCCTATTTTTCCGTCGCTCACCCCACGCCTCTTATGTCATTCTTTTTCTGCATCTCGCGTTCTGGCTTTAATCCTTTCCATTTTGTGCAAGGTTTTGTTATCATAATCCTTACGTCCCCGTTCATTCAGAAGCCCTAGTCATATCAAGCGTCTCCATTATTCCCGCCTTACTATTTCGCCTCCCACGTTTCCCCAGCGTCTATCGCCTATACCAGGGTTGTCCAATTGGCGGCCCGCGGTGCCATTTATTATGGCCCGCGAAGGGGTATTTGTCAAAAGTAAAAATCCCTTGCATCCACGTCGGGCGAGAAAATTGAAAAAAATGCACGTACGCCTCCTGTCGGGGTCAACGCCCCCTTAATGTAAAAATAGGATAAGTTTACATTTAACTTTTTTGTAGTAAATTAGACGTTTTTCTAGTAAATTCAGGAATCCTGAATTTACTAGAAATACAACAATTTACTCAATGAAATACATTGGGATGATTTAGAATTCCTGAATCAGGAATTCCTCTCTCTCCCTCTCTTTCTTCCCCCTCTCCCTTTCTGAGTGGCTGGGAAAACTGTCAATATTAACCAGACAGGAAGTGAGGTGTAGATTGCCCGAACATAGTAAATAAGGCCCGCACCCATTTGAAAGGTTTTAGTTTTGGCCCTCGAGGCCTTGCAAGTTGGACATCCCTGGCCTGCACAGCAGCATCTCCGCAACCCCGCTTTCAACAGGAAACCTTTCCTCTCTCCTTAACATCCAGCCCTTCCCTGCCGCTTTCAGAAGCTAGCTTGCTGTGCCCGTCGCCGTGCCAAAGCGTCTGTCTCGTCCCCACCTCCGTCTCGTCTTCAAAGGAAACGAGATTAAATGCGGGAGACGGGGCGGCGCGGAGCTCGCTTTCTTCCGGTGCGTGGGCCGTTTGACGTCAACCGAATATTCTTCAGAACGCGAATCTCAGACGCGGCGGCGTCGCAATATGAAAGCGAGATGAGCGCCTCTCTCCAGCAGCAGCAGCAATAGACGTCCACTTGCGTCGCGGACAGTCGGCGAAGGAGGCGGCTGCGACAATGGATTTGGAAGCCGTGCTTCAAGTGCGCGAGTCCTGAGCGCGCGAGAAGTCGGCGGAATCAAAGAAATAAAATAATGCCGTGTACGATGATGGTGAAAAGGGCACATGCGATGAAATATAAATAAAGGAAATGAAGGATGAAATATCAATAAAGAAAAATAAAGGATGTGGAAAAGAATCAAGTAGAGGAGGATGGGAGGTGAGAGGATGAATTGAGGTAGAAAGGAGGGATGGACTCGAGGTGAAATATTTGAAGGGGACAGAGCTCATAGACGCAAATGAGGACAATGGAAGGGGGAGGTCAGAGAAGAAAGGCAGTGAACGGTAGCTTAGAAAACGACACGTACGAGATGAGTGAGTAGAACTAATTGGATATAATCGAAGTTCGCTTCAGAAACATTGGTGTAGAGGGTTGATAATGTAAGTGAAAAGTTGAGTTTTGAAAAATGAAAAGTTTAATATTACGAATTTAGATTACGATCATTATTCTGCTTATAACTAATTATATTGTTACTATAATTTTTAATTGATGTATCTTCAACCTCACGGCTGGTTTTCTGACGTACAATATGAGAGGTGATGTGATTCATTTACGGATTAATTTAATGCAGACTGCTTCCCCATACGAGTATATAAAATTAAAACACCCATTCCATACAAACTTAATTTTCCACTATGTTCAACCGCCGGAACTATTGTCGACTGCATCATCAGAGTAAACACAACAATTACGCCCTAGGGGTTTCGAAAGAGTGGAGCTTGGAGGAATTGAAAGAACAAAAGAAACGAAGTCCATATCGAAACTGCGGTGAGACGGCAATGAAGAGGTTCGCTCCGGAACGAGGCGAAAGTAACGAGCGGTTGAGTCAGTGCGCGCGGTAATGGAGGAAGCGGTTAAGCGCCCACAGCGGAAGATTAGCACGCGCGGGGCCCGGAGAGGGGTCTACGTCGGAGGGCTGGACCGAGAGGAAGGCACAGAGTGCACACATTTGAGCGGAGTGGAGCTGGGGGCGTGGCGAGAGCGGAGCGGGGCGGGACGGAGCGGTGGCAGGGTGGGGCGGGGACGGGGCGGAGCGGAGGCAGGATGTGGCGGGGACGGAGCGGGGGCGGGCTGGACCGGGCGGACGGGAGGAAGGGACAGAGTGCACACATTTGGGCGGAGTGGGGGCGGGGGCGAGGCGAGAGCGGAGCGGGGCGGGACGGAGCGGAGGCAGGGTGGGGCGGGGACGGGGCGGAGCGGAGGCAGGGTGTGCGGGGACGGGGCGGGGGCGGGGGCTGGGCGGGCCACGCGGTGGCGGCGCTCCGGGGCTCCTTATTGATCTACGCGCTCTCCCCGCTCTACCCCGCTCCACCCCGCTCCATCCCGCTCCGCCCCGCTCCGCCCTGCGAGCGTGTCGCGCCCCCGCTCCGCTACGCTTCCGCAGTTGTCGCATTACTGCAGGACGCTCAGCCAGGCGCGCCGGCTCGGAAAGCGAAATTTCCTGCGCCTGCTCCCCGCTCGCCGGCTCTTAACACTGCTTCCTTTTCCCCGACTGATGCACGAGTTTGTTTGCAAATAGGTGTTGGTGGGTCGCGTATTGTTGATTTTGTTACATTTGATTGACTTCAGAAGGAAAATGGGAAAATATGTGAAATATTCCCGTATGTGACACGAGATTTTGATTAATGCCGATCCCAACAATGCTTTGGTTGATTGATATCAGTCCCAAAGAAAAAAGTTGAATGGCGGATTATTATCTTTAAATGAAGAAAGGATTCACATAGCTTGCTGTACTACGTCATCTAAAGAATTTATTTCAATAAATTTTAAATGAAGGCATAACATTAATACGTGAATACGTTTATTCAAACTTGCATCTGTTAATTTTTTTACTTCAGAAGATACAACAGGTTTTTTAAGACTTAAAAAACTTCCACTTCCTCTGACCCACTCTTTTCTGAGAGAATTGTCTTGTGAAATTTACATAAGAAAGGACTACAAAAAGGAACAGGACGGGGTCACTGCGTGTGTTGCTTTTGTCTTTTTTGTCCTCGAAATACATAAAAGAAACGTTGAAAATCTCGATCGCTCTTACTGATAAATAGTGTAATCTACACACGCCTACCTGCATGGTTATTTTGCCTTGCTAGCACTGAAATATTGTTAGTCGTTGGCGCAAATTACTGATGAGACTGATGACGAAAAAAGAGACGCGCGTTAATAAAATGGAACGTTGCATTATCAGCTTACCTCTTAATATCTCGATCACATCAATCGGATTTTCAATATTCCAACTCTGCTTTGCAAATGTGGTATATTTTCTGAGTATTCATTACTCTAGTTATTATATCAGCGGACAAATAACGACAATTACACAATACTGGTTCTGATTTGCCAACTTCTTCGACTGTGGTATTGAGCTATCTTATCTGGTTTGTTAACGAGATACTCGGAGTATTTCACGACTTTGTTTATAATGTATAAGATAATTTGTTTACACATAGGATTCCCTTTTACAATTGTCAACATATCCTTACGTGGACAACTCCCAATGTCAGAAACTTCAATAGCGAAAATGTTGATATGAGAAGATGAGAAGCCAAACTGACTCGGATGAGAATTTTTGGAGAATCATCATTCTTCTCTTGCTGTTGATATGATTGTGTAAAAAACATTTTCATTTAGTGATTTTTCTACCTGAAGAAGTGCCCAATCAATAGCGTTGGGTTCTGAAATAAACATTCGAAGGGTTTGGAGCTGTATCATGATATTCCGTACCAACCTCTCATTAGGTGTAATTGTTAATACCTTGATTTTGGTGAAAGTGTGAATTATCTTGTTACTATATGTCATCTTCATATTTATGGCAGCAACAATTGAAGACACACTTCGACCAAATGGAAATATTATTTACAACCAGTGAGATACTGGTGTTGGTTGGTATGGCTCATCTTTTACTACCCCAGAAAGAAGTAGCATTGGTATTAAAGTCAGTGGTTAGTGAACACGAAAAGAGATTATAAATCTCGGCTTCAGTTGTGTGCTGCATTTTAATATAAATCTCTGTTTCACTTTTGTGCTGCATTTTCGCCAGTTGTCAGCTGTGAATTCCAGGGGATTGAGAAGCTGTGAGGCTCAGACAACTGGAATCTATGGAAGTTCGTGATCAGAAATAAACCACGTTCTGCTACCAAATTAAAGTCAATGGATAGAACACGAAGCACTGCTTCTGTTAATATGGTTTATTACAGTCAAGAACGTTCGATGGGTACAAAAAACAAAACTGGATATATAAACAAGTGTAACATGGCAACGGACACGGCATGGCAACAGACATTTTCGAGAGAACACAAGAAACTAAATGAAGGTTTTTTCTTCAACAATTGGGATGCTCACAACGCATCCCAAATTCGCGACTGAATTTCGCGGTTGGCGAAATACTTCACAGCGTTCACGGGAGTGCAGCGCCGGCGCAAGGCGGAAGGCTCCACACACGGCCGCGACGTGCGTTGCAGCTTTCCGCAGTAACGGTGTGCAAGGCCGCGTCCCGCCTCTCTCCTGCCTCCCTTTCCCCTCCCCCGCGATGGCGCTGGCGCCACAACGCCCCGAAAGCACCAATGAGAACGGCGGCCACCGGGCAATTGCTTTGCTTTGCGATCTCACGCACATTGCGTTCTTGGGGATTAAGGCAGATTCCTATTGGTTTTCACTTACAGATTTCTGTGTATCCTTTTCTCTAGGATTGATTGATTTATTGATTTTTTCGTGTTTCCGGGCGCGTCAACTGCTTCGGTCATTAGTCCCGTTACTGTAGTGCATGTTTTTTCTCGGGAGATGGCGGTGATTTTCCCACGCTGGATGGCGAGATCCGGCGCCGACCTACCGTCGACTAGTGGGGTTTCTCCCTAACCAGGACTCTCCCACCAGCTGGGCACCGCCCCAGCCGGGACAAGCTCTAAGCTCCCGACCGGTGTCCCGGAATATGTGGTAGTGTAGTACATGTTAGTGTAAGAATGTGTGTAAGGGGAGAGGATAGGACAAGGAAGAGGAAGGACAGATCGCGCGCGGTCCGTGGCTCGTTTGTTAGGGTACTGCTCCGGCATTCGCCTGGTGTTGATAAGAGAAACCACGGAAAACTACCGATCAGAGCAGCCGGCCGCTAGAATTCTCCTGCAGACAGCGACTGAATTCGACCGAGCTGAAAAGCTAGTGTCGAAAATCCTGCCGCCGTCAGGACTCGAACCTAGGACCTCCCGGTCAGAGGCTTTTCTCTAGGACATAATGTCTATATTACATGTCAAAGTCTAATTGAGTAGATTTGGTTTCATTATCAATTGCTTGATGTTGTACCAGAGAGTGTGCTGCTCTGACAGTTGAGACATTTTTAGCGTGGACATTTGTGTAGGACGTAAATTACCTGGATGGACGACCAGACCAAGAGCGTGTACCGACTCATCGCTTCGCTTCGAAGGGTTGCGGGTTTGAGTCCTGCCTTGGGCATGGTTGTTTGTCCCTTGTCACTCATGTATGAGTTGTCGTAGGGGACCTCGCGTTCTGCTGATCACAGATCAGAGGAGTCGGCAAGTATGTTTGTGTCTAGCGAATGCTCGAATATGCGTCACATCGAGTCGTAAAGGGTATCCTGCTGCCAGCTGAATAAAGGCCTAGAAAGAATATTTAAATTACCTAAGCGATCGAAAGACTTAATAAACACCCTATTATTATTATTATTATTATTATTATTATTATTATTATTATTATTATTATTATTATTATTATTATTATTATTATTGTTATTGTTATTGTTATTGTTATTGTTATTGTTATTGTTATTGTTATTGTTATTGTTATTGTTATTGTTATTGTTATTATTATTATTGTTGTTGTTGTTATTAAATATAATTATCTTATGCGTTTATGAATTGTATCATATTCTAATATCCGTACACAAATGCAAGGGGATTCATTCGACTCCGAACTGAAATCATAAAACGAAACACTGTTATGTATTAATATGTTTAAGACCCTTAAAAGCAGAATTATAATAAGGAATTATGCCCAGGTTTCTTACAACTCCGACGTCCTACTGCAAGTCTTTTAACAATAATGAACAAGCGTGTAGACTAGGGCGGCGTCGCGTGATATTGCAACGCAGGCGTGTTTCACTAAATGATTAGTCATTACTGCTACGGAATATCGTCATAAATGAAATTACGTTGCTTATTGACAACCGAGAATGTCTCCATATATCGTAATATAAATCTGAATAAAATACTTTGAACTATTTAAAAATGGTTTAAAAATTACATATAATTTCATTGGATGTTGTGAAGATTTCAAGAGGCTTCATCATTATTCACACGTCTGACAATTGCCCTAGGTGGTGCAATTACTTCAACACCCATGTTGATGAGGGAATTGATGAAGTTTATCAAATTAATGACGTAGAGCGCTATCGTGTTCCCGGAAAATGCCTATTACGAACTCTTAATTACTTAAACACGTAGTTAAACATGAATATCTCATCGAGTTAAAGCTCACAAATTGAAACGATATTGTTCATTGCGCAATGTATCAAATCGGAGATTTTCTCTCATGTATTGTAAAAGAACTATTTAGTTTGATGAGATTTTTTCATATGGTCACTGCCGCCTGCTGAAACAAATAGAATAGAATGGAATGAAATGAAAAGTTCGTTAGACTTTAATTGATTTACGTTCTTATAAGCAAGTGTGATGATTGATAATATTAGTCTGACTTTTCGATTATTCGTTCATTTCTTTGACGCTTTTCACGATTCCTTACGTCAGCTTCAGAAGGCGATTCGATCCGTGGATCAAAGTGGATCAAATTCGTGATTCCTTGCAGTGGGGCTGTGGCTCAACCGCCTGGGTCGGCGGAATTTCTATTGGTTTATTCTAATCGCTTCTTCGATATGGGTCAACCCGCCTCACCTTTTCCCACTTCCACACATGTCAGCAGACCCGTCGCAAGGTTAGTGCTTGTCTCAACAGGGACGGCTACCGGCTCTGGAGAAACCTGAAGAGGGAATACCACGCACGTCTATGTGCATGTGTGAGTAGCTCACGTTACGTCACGGGGAAGGCCTGACGCCTCCCGGAATATAACATGCCCTAAATGACTCATGGCATCAGTAATTGACGAGCCAGAAACAGTAAAGTAGGGTAATCATATTAGCTGTGGCCACTAGTCTGTAGTGAAACTTATGCCTCCTAGTGGTGAGGATTAGAACGACGCCAGTTTATTTATTTCCCTTATTTTATATTTAAAGCTGAAAACGTATTGTTAATATTGGTATTGCAATAATGTAACATTAACTAGTTCTTTTTTGGACATTTTTGTTCTCAAACACGTTAAGGGGGTAGAATATTGATTGCCCTTAACGAGCCCAGTAGACCTGTTTGACTACTACCAAAAATTTGCAAGGTTCAAATAGCACTACTGGAACAAAAAGGAAGTTTGGAAATAAATTAATAAAAACATAGAACAAATTAAAATCGATAATTTTTAGGTAAGTGACCTTTTCAGCACTAGGTATCGTCCATTGAGTTCCGAATAACGAATTTAGTATTGTAGCCCAAGAATTCCCAGAACAATACGAAAATGTTCTTAACTGCGGCCATGAATTGACCCTACTCACTTGCCTCATCACCCTTTGTCGCTTCACCTTTGTCGAGCCCTTAAATTCTAAGAAAACTAGGAAAATGTTCTGAACTGCGACCACCACTGGTGCTTTTACCCTATCCACTTGTCTCACTCTTTCCTGCTTCCCCCACCCCACCCCGCCCCTCCCCGCCCCTCCCTGCCCCTCCCCGCCCTCCCCGCCCCGCCCCGCCCCGCCCCGCCCCGCCCTGGTCGGTCCGGCGCTGCGTGACCCAATTCCGCTGTCAGGCACGCACCCTTCGCGGGCGGGCACGTCGCTGACCGCGGTGCCTTTAACGGTTTCCGATACGTCACCGCTCCAGAGCGACGGTTCGCCTCGCCGTCGCCGTCGCCTCGCCGTCGACGCGGGGCGCGCTGCCCGAGTGTTTGCGCTTCGTCATCCTCGCGACTGTCTCGAATGCTGCGTCTCCACCTGGTGATTTCGCTGAGCAAATCGCCCAAGGCGAAATCGTAACGTTTGTGAACCACTCAGGATGAATCACTTGTGCGAGAAGTGGTTAGACGAAAATTATCTTACGCAATGTTTGAGCTGCGGTAAAGGAAAGTCCTGTGTGTGAAACACGTTTGCAGTAAAATAATATATACTGCAAATAATAATAATAATAATAATAATAATAATAATAATAATAATAATATTAATAATAATAATAATGATAATGATAATGATAATAATTAAAAAATGAGTAATAACAATTACTGTACTACAAATCTAATACTTCGCCCAGAATAAATATTACATTAGTAAACGTATTTCTATACTCTGATCGCTCCATTTATTAATTCTCTATAATTTATTAATAATCTATAATTATTTATTTTATTATATTATTATATTATATTATATTATTTATTAATAATCTATAATTTATTAATAATTTAGAGAATTAATAATTTATTTATTCTCTATATTCCTCTTCCAGAGTCTATGAGAAACGTATTATCTTTCTGCATCAGCACTGGCGAACTCAGCTCAAGTGCTCATTCTCATGAACACGCGGAAAACATTCAAATAATTATTTTACTTAATTTGCTCTAAATATGAGTTATTCAGAGTTTGACATTTTAATTACTGTAACTGTCAAATACGACACTATGTTTAACGTATCTTCTAGATGAAATTTGCCAAAATTGCAGATTTTGCCTAGAAGATACGCCGATAAATAATAAATGACTAAATTACTAAATTTTTAAAATTTACTTGAAATATACTTTTGAATTCGCAAAGTAAAAAATACAAGGATAAATAAGAAATTGTTTGCAGCCATTGAAGCGAAGTAAACAAAACTTTGTTGCCTTTGACAATGATACTAGAATACACTGAAAATCAGAACTATGGTTGGACTTTTCAGCAAAATGGTTAATTTCTTCTTTAAATTCTCTTGTTGTTCACATACATCCTACAAGTGTACCACGTTCTTCTGAAGATACGCGTACTACAGCGTGAAAATTTCAATGTCAATAAAGTCCCTCAAGCCAAATACGTATGGATCTACCTGTTAGTCCCTTTGTCCCTTCTTTCGACCATCCCTTCCGAGAATACCTGTAGTAGATCATGTCAGTAATGTCCATCAGTTCAAATACGTATGCATATACTTGTCAGCCACTTTACTCCTTCCTATTGTCCTTTGTCCCTTCCCTATTACACTTCAGCACATTTGTCCCTTCTTTAGACCACCCTTACCGAGAATCCTTGTAGTGGAACATGTCAGCATTGTCCATTAATACAAATTCGTATGCATGTACGCTTTTCAGCCCCTTTGCCTCTTCTTTCGACCACCATTAGTCAAAGTTCCCGTAGAAGATCATGTCAGCAAATGTCTATCCATTCAATTGAATTTGCATCTACCTGTCAGCCTCATTGCCCCTTTCCACCACCCTTACCAGTGTTCCTTAGCCCTGTAGTCCACCTGCTGCTTCCCCTTTGCGAGGCCCAGGGACTCCTTTCAATTGATTGATTCAATAGTTGTTCTGGACGCGTCATCACTCAGGTCATTAAAACCGTAAGTGTAGTGCATGTTTTTCATCCGGAGGTGACGGTGATAGCGAGATCCGGCACCGACCTACCGTCGACTAGCGGGTCTTTCTGCAACGAGGTATCTCCCACCAGCGGGGCACCGCCCCGCCGGGACAAGTTCTAAGCTTCCGACCGGTCTCCCGACATGTGTGGAAGTGTAAACATATTAGTGTAATTTGTATGTAAGGGGGTGAGGATAGGTCAGAAGGAAGGAAATATCCATGGCCGTTTGTTGTTAGGGTGCCTGCTGCTCCAGCATTCACCTCGCGTTGATTAGATCACGGAACATTACCCATCAAACGGTCGGCCGCTAGAATTCTCCTCCAGACACTTACTGAACGATCTCGCTGAATAGCTAATGTCGCAAATCCTGCCGCCGAAAGGACTCAGATATTTGGACCTCCCGGTCAGAGGCTCTGCAGTGACATCCAGTTGATTTCAGGTCACCTCACGTGCCTCCTTTCATCAGCCATGGGCCCGCCTTTACGGGATCGTGCGCCTTTGGGCCCCGCCCGGTCGCCGGCGCAGGCGCAGCGCAGCCAGCGCAGTGCGAGGGCGGGATATGGGTCAAAGTGCCGCGGGCGGATCCGCGCCGTGCTGCGCTGCATTCCGCCATGAGCCGCTACGCCAGCGCACCCGCCCACCGCCCGCCCGCCCACGCCCGCCCGCCTGCCGCCCCGCCCGCCTGCCCGCCCCGCCCGCCTGCCGCCCGCCCGCCTGCCCACCGCCCGCCTGCCCGCCCGCCGCCCACCGCCCCGCCAAACCGCCACCCACCGACCCGCCCACCGCCACCTCGCCCACCCGCCACCCGCCCACCCCGCCGACACCGCCCGCCCCGCCGACACCGCCCACCCACCGACCGCCCACCCCGCCCCACCGCCCACCCCGCCCCAGCCCGCCCCCCGCCCCCCGCCCTCCGCGACGCAACGCCACGCCCCGCTCTCCTCCGCGGTCGTCGCCCTGGCTTCCGCCAACATCTCCGTCGTCGCCGTCTCCATCTGGATCGATTCCACCGGCTGAGATGGCTCGGTGTCAGCATCCGTCGTGGATGCACTCACTTGAGTGCGCGGACAAGTAGGTGAAATTTGGCTGCCTGGAGGAGAATTCTAGCCGCCGGCTGCTCTGATCGGTAGTTTTCCGTGGATCCACTCCAGGCTAATCCCGGAGCAGTACCGCAACAAACGGGCCTTCGACAGAGCGCGATCTTTCCTTTCTCTTCCTTGACTTATCGTCATCCCTAACTTGCTTAACAGTTCCACACCAGTTGAGAGCTTCGAGATCTCCCTGGCTGGAGCTATGAGATATTGAAGGACAAGGAGAAAAGCCTGGCGTATTTCAGTAGATCTCACATTCCTGCAGGGGGAACACCGCCAACACCCAGCTAAAACGTGCACTATATTCACGGAACTAATTACCAAAATACTCGATGCGAATACATAGTCTCTCAATCGGTCAATTCAAACGCTGTAATTTACATTTCCTACCAAATTTACGCATATTCTTATCACCGCTATTGCCATCCACCGCTTTTATCGCCAACACCGAATTCCTTGGACGTTAGGAATGTAACGTCCGCAATCTCTTCCCTGCTAACACCGCCTTTACCGCAACCTCGATCCTATCTTGGTATTTTCACCTTTGCTATTTCTTCCCCTTTCACTGCTGCATCTGCCCTTCCAAAGCGCTCGTGATTACTCTTCTTAGTTAGTGCTGCGATCACGACTGTTTTAATCATGATCACCGCCACTAGTCGGGAATGTGTGAATCTGAGATCCCGTTACCAAAGTCATCTCCGATTTCCTGCCCCTGCCCTACTACTGATGGTTTCTCCGTTGCCACCTCGTTTCTACGACATTCTGCTCTAATGCCGCAGCAACCTTCACCGCTTCCGTGCAAACCTCGATTGGAATTTCCGCCGTCCTCGGCACTCATGTCTCAGGTGACATCTAGCCACCGACTGGATTGATGCTACATTACAATAGTTTCAGTATTACTTGGGCTACTTCCATTAACGCTGCTACTATTCCGCTACCATTGCCTTCTAAGACCGTATCTTCCCCGCCTGTTTGCCTACCCTGTCGTCTCCATTTATCCCGTCCAAATTCCCTCATCTGACAAATGTCCATCTCCGATCAATCTCCACCCTGCCCTATCCCCGATCCATATTTCGGACTCTGACGAATATCTGCCCTACAAATCCCCACCCCATTGATTGCCATATCCGTTCAATATTCTCGCCTCATTGTTTCCCTCCTCCCACTGTATCCTTGCTCTCGCCGTATCCCGCCTGTACACTGTATCCCCGTCACATCCGTACCCTGTCTCTGTCTTACCCACACCTAGACCTTATTCTCACTCTTCGGTATCCACGACTCTGTCGCTACCCTTATCTCACTGACTCCGCGTCGCTGCCTTATCTCCGCTTGCACCGTATCCCCGTTGCCGACTCCCTCCCCCCGCGCCCATTGTATTCCCTCCCTCGCCCTATCTCGCCTCCGCTATATCCTCGGTTGCTATCCTCCCCCATGTGATCCTGCCCCTACCCACAATAGATCACCGCATCACTGCACTCGAAAATTCAGCCTCTGCAACTTCGCCTTCCAGCAGCCGTTGCTTGGCAGGTTACTCGTACTTATCAATGTAGCCACAATGAACGTCTTCTAACAACACATACACATATACAAGTATTTGCAATATTTTTTATTCGTGTAAAAAGTGTAATAAGTGATTACAATTGTTTAATAAACATTGGTATGCTGTGAATGTCTGCCTCAAACAAATTAGTGGACCTTACAAGAATAAAAAAAACATACCAAGAGAGGCAGGCGTAATCATTCATTCAAGTAATTTGAAAATTATTTACAGTAATGCCACCCTTGTCCCTCACCCCAAAGTGTGAAAAAGGCTATTAGTTTGTTGGTGAGGTATTGTTGTCATTCGAAGTATTTGAATAAAAGGTATCCTTAACAATATTTTTAAAACGGTAAAAAAAGTTTTCATCGACGAATATTTCTACTGGAATGCTATCGCTTTCAACTACGATAAAAACACTACATTATTTCAATCACACACTTCTTCTACAAATGAAAGTGTATTTAAACAAAAAACATTTTTATTTTAAACAAAAAGATAAATACTTAATGGATAATAACATTGCTAAAATACTCGAACTTCTTTATCGCTTGTAGTTGATAGATTTTTGTGCTAGTCTCCTGGACACTTGGGGAGAGGAATCATTGTCGTGGGCGCTCCTTGCTGCGGCTCCGGAAACTAACGTGGCATAACCCAACGTGACCATTTTAAAATTTTATTTCATCAAAACAAAACAAATAAAATATTACTCGGCATTTTACCTGCTCAATCACGATATCACACGAGAAACGAAGGAGCATACATCTCGAAAATGTATTCCCTCCTTCGCCCGATCGTCGCCCTAGCCCTGCCTCGCCCCCGCAATATCCTCGGCTGCTATCGTGGTGCGCTCCTTGCTGCGGCTCCGGAAACTAACGTGGCATAACCTAACATGACCATTTTAAAATTTTATTTCTTCAAAAACAAAAAACAAATAAAATATTACTAGACATTTTACCTACTCGAGCAAGATATCACACGAGCAACGAAGGAGCTGTAATACCTACATCTCGAAAATGTATTCCCTCCTTCGCCTTATCGTCGCCCTAGCCCTGTCTCGCCCCCGCTATATCCTCGGCTGCTATCCTCCCCCCCCTGTGATCGTGTCCCCGCCCACAATGGATCCCCGCATTCTCCGCATCACTGCAGCCGCGAATCCCGCCCCCGCAGCACCGCCTTCCAGCGGAATGCGATTTCTTTGTCATATCCGCCGCCCCTCCTTCAGATTCGCCTTCTCCGCCTACCACTTCCGACGCCCCCGCTGCGCTGCAGGCGCACAGAGGCGCCCCCGCCCGGCGCGGCGGGGCCGTGCATTCTTCGCAGGTGCTCCGAGTCAAAGAGCGCCTCTCGGCCGGGGCGTGCCGGTTTCGTCAGATTGGACATTCTCAAGACCTACTCCGTCTTCGGAATGTCAGATAGGAATGTTGTTTGCTTATTTGGATATTTACATATTAATTTGCCGCCGCCCTTGTCACTTTAGAAGCACGCGTTCCAGTCCGGTCTGTCCGAAGCAACACTTCAGTGATACGCGGAGAGGAGAATCTATAATTAGACAGACGATAAACAATGGACACGCAGCTTTTTAATTTAGATAGAATCTGGTGTTAGAATTTGACCGTACAATCTCTACTTAATTTATTTTATCACAGTTGTGTAATCGAATCTCTTGGCCAAATAATAATTGAAGGGTTTCATTGAAAATATTGCCTTGCTAATAGAATTATTCATGTATAAATCATCTACCATTATGTGTGAACATACAATTCATCGTGCGTCATCCCCTGCTTCCATCATTCGTAATTATGTTTGTGCGGTGTTCGTCTCTCTATTTTCTTCTATGACTAGTAAACAATTATCTCGAAAAATGAATTCCATCTTATTTGTGAGGTACCAGGGAGTGCGACAAAGAAGTGATGAAGTCTTTGATTGAACTTCGTAGCATATACTTAGTTAATTAAATTAATATGAATAAAAATTATGATTTATTGGAACAGAAAATATATCATATATTCTTCGAAATTTTCTATTCGCATAATTCCAAGACTAATTCCAAAAGACTTCCGCTGCGAAGTCGCCCATCTACTAAACAAGGCCCCCGCATCAACTCATCTGGCTCCTCTCCCCAATGGGTCTCAAAGAAGCTCCTGGCAATCTCCGAAGCTATCAAAGAGGCAAATTGTGTTAATCTTGCCTTTACGAGATAGTTTATCGAGCGAGCGTCTTCCTCTTATGTAATAGAACACGTAAATGTTCAGCTCAACGATTACCGGCTTTAAGCGACGTTGTCCGCTGTACACCTACCGTTATATACCTTGAACTTCACAAAACAGAGTGTCGACTGTGTTTGTTTGCCTCTATTCACGTCGAAAGAGAAAATGTTAGTGGTTGGTCGATGAGCCATAATGCGAGTATTGTACTCCTGAAATATTACTGGTGTGTATTCGCAGCCCTAGTGAATAGGTGTGAGGATTGGCGTGAAAATATGTGTACGAGTAAATGTATAAACACTCGCTTATTAAATGCATTGTATATTTATTAATCCTAAAAGATAGCTAATTCATATAATCGCGCTTGCGCCGTTGTTTTATAACCCTTCCTATTGAAATAACTGCGTGTGATGCTTTTGTTTTCCATTGTTAGCAAGGTTGTTTGTGTAGCGCCGAACACAAGCCACAATGAAATTACGTATATCCTCCATTGTATCACTGAAAGCTATTGTATTGGATTCCTTTAAAACAGGTTAAATAATATTGCGAGTCGTGTTTTTTTTCTTTTTGATCATAATTTACATGACGCATGCCTTACGGCTTACATCGTATTCTGCACATTAAATATTGAAATAAAATACTGTTAACTTGCATTTATCATACTTAGGATCATGTTGGTATTTATATAATGGTATTCATAATAATTTTGTTTCTATTACTAACTGCCTAAACGCGCAGAAATGAAAGAAAACTATGTAGTCTCCGGCGTTGTCTCGCTTTGTGAGATACCCAGGAAATTGGGAAACTTACAAAACCTTTACAGGACTAACATCTAACGCGAACAGCGTAGAAGGCTACATAGGCACACCATATAGCTGCTGGCCAAGTGTGAGGTGACTATGGTTCAAGAGATTCTGAAGAACTGGGAACCAGGATAGAGAGAAAATCCAACTGGAATGAGTTTCGATTATGACTAAAATATGCAAATATTTGCTTATCCTATTCTGCCTATTCTCATACTGCGCGTACCGTTGAATTATCATACTACGTGCGTCAGTGCTTACAACACAGCTGATGTCATGCGGTAGCAAGGTTGTAAGGAAGAGGTCACCCGCCATTAAATATTTCCTACTTACGTGTTGCGTTAGGAAACGGCAACCTTTCTGTATTCTTCGTATGTAAAAGAATTCTCTGCTGTATATACTCGTATGTGTACAAAATTATACATAATTTTCCACAAATTTATATTAGCTTCAATATGTTTTTGCTTTGCGTCTTACAGCATTTATCCTGTGAATTCAAATTTCTGTTTAAATTACCACCGTAGAAGCAACAAAGGCATTTTCGGTGCCTTTTAACCTATCGTGAAAGTCCATTACAGTACATGTTCAAGATATGATTACGGGTATTTCCAGCAAAAAAAACTTTTTAAACTCTTGAAAGAAGTTACATGTTCTGACAAGGTTAAAGACTTACTAACACGTCGCATAAGTGGTATACAACTCATAATAATATTAATGGCAAGCGGACTTTGCTCGCTTGCAGAATCCGCAGTGTGACACTGAAAGCTGGGTCATAGTCATTCTTATCGCTCCGTGTTATTTCATCAGCGTTTAAATTGGAGCGCTTTTTTGTTTATGAGACTATTCCTAATAAATAAATAAATAAATAAATAAATAAGCAAGAGCTATAGTCTTTTTCCTTGTCCTCTGACTCACATCCTCAAGATTTCTATTTCTGGCGGCGCCAAAAGTACCCATGTTGTAATAGTGCTGCAAAGATCAGTAGGATAACAGTGGGTGTTTTGATGCGTTCCTGCTTCCTCAATTCTTAAGTGCAAAGTACGTATGTGTTTTTCATAACATTTTGAAAACTTCCTTTGCGACTCAGATGCAATAGTTGAATGTTACGTACGTTGTGCCAAACTTCGAAGACATTTTCAACTTTCGTATTTTTAAATCACGGTAGATATTGTATTTTTAAAGGAATGAAGTGGGTAGCAGGAAGTTATCTTCTAGACACTGCAGGCAAGTAACTCTTAACGATAGCGAAAACTCTTCTATTCTAGTATGATACAGATCAAGGACCAGTGACGTATTAGTAATGAGCCAATGGCAGACCTATTATTAGACAGGACATTTTCAATGTTCTTTCTGCAGAATATGGGAACAGCAGTATACAGATATGAATCGATGTCTGTGACATTTCTTAACACAAGCATTTTCACTAATAGCCATCTATTTTATTATACAGCGTCAACAGTTGGGCACAAATATCCTATCAGCTATACACATCTTTCTATATTTCCAAACATAAGTGGAAAGTTGGTTGGTGTTTGGTCTGAGTGTGATATCTATTGTAATGAATTAATTGTAAATTCAAAAACAGCAATTATCTTGCATATAACACGAACTCGATTGAAACGTATGGCTCAGTGAAAATGCGTTCATTTTACTACACGAGTTCCCAATATAGTAATTGGAATCAAAGGTAAAAAACCTTGTTACACTGGTGGTAGGTCGATTCACCAATACAAAATCATGATAAAACAAATTGATTGGTATGTTTTCGAAACCATTGATGTTATCACAAACACAGTAAACTGCTGTAACGTAGTTGGTTTGTCATTGCCTTCAACATATTGACACGATGAACACTTTTACGCTGAAATTTACCCGGATACATTGCAACGATTTGATCCAACATAATCATCTTAATAACATTACTTAAAAAAAAGTAAGCATCTCTGTGTAGAGACTGTACCACTCATTGACGCAACTAGAATGATCATTAGCAGATACTTCAGTTAACATTCTGAGCATGGACGTACCTGATAGACTATTTTTTTTTATTTTATCAGTACATCTTCTGACTTAGCATGCCTACTGGTGCTCTTCCAACTACTAAATAAGATGAAACATGGAAGTTTACAAATGTGTGTAAATCTGAAGAAAAGTATGGATAATTTAATTCCCTCCTTCCGCAAACCGGATGAGTTCATTCTTGAGAAAAAAAAATCACTTTATTTTAATAACTTGAAATTTTGCCACAATGAACGTTTTCTAACAATACGTAACACATATATTTACAGTACTTTTTTAAATTCGTGTAAGAGGTGTAAAAAAGTGTAATAAGTTATTAGAATTGTTTAATAAAGATTGTTATGCTGTGAATGTCTGCATCCAAAAAAATTAGTGGACCTTACAACAATAAAAAAAATACAAAGAAAGAAGTCGTAATCATTCATTGAAGGAATTTGAAAATTATTTACAGTAATGCCGACGGCTTGACACATGTTCCTCTATTATATCAACGCGCTGAATACGAAACTGAAGCTAGATTTGGGCTACCACCCTCCAGTATTTTTAAATCAAAAAAACAAAACAAAAAAAAACCCAACAACTCACATTTACAATCTACAATTTCATGGTGGTTTTTCGCGATTTAAAACAAATTGGCAGGTGGAGGAGCAGTTCTGGCTACAGATTCGGATTCAGCTTGTCGACATACATAGAGAAATTTGTGTTAAGTCTTTGGATCTGACAACAACCCCCGAAAACAAAACAAAAAAATACAATTTCACGATTTTGTTTTCAATTTTTAAAAAAATTGGAAGGTGGTGGCGCAATTCTAGCTTCAGATTCGAATTCAGCTCGTCGATATTCATAGAGAAACATGTGTGAAGTCTTTGAGTCTGACAACTTTTTTTGTGTATGCCTGTGTAATTAATGCTTAAATTTCTTTGGCAACTGGCGGGGGCTGGGGCAGGAGTGGTTGGCTAAGGAAGCAACATCGATGTCGATATTTTCAAAACATCAATGTACTAATAAAACCATTGATATAGTATATAACATCGGTTTTTTTGAAGCTTTTTGTGTTCGATGTTTCTCTTTGGTCGATATTGTTTTAAATGAAAAAGTCATCATAACATTCTATAATAAATTTTCAGATACCCGTACACATTCTTCAGACTAAAGTGACCAAGAGTGAAAAAAAATCGATTCTTCTTCAGTATAGATGTGTATATTATTTTTGAATTATCGAATCGGGTAATCCAAGTTTTGTTAGTTGTCTAGATTTAATTTTGTCAGTTTAAACTCAGTTAAAAATTAATAAACGACACTATTTTCAAATTAATCCCTCGCAAGTGAACATTTAGGGCACCAATCCTGCATTGAAAAACATCGATGTTTCATAACATCGATGGGTTAGGGTCGACGTTTTATAACCATCTATGTTTTCATTTGGAGCATCGATGCTTAGAAACATCAATGTTTTGTTCCCCCCTCCGTCGTTCGAGGATTCGAGTGAAAAAAATGGATTCTTCTTCAATATAGAAGTGTATTTTTGAATTATCGAATCGGAAAATCCAAGTTTTGTTAGTTGTCTAGATTTAATTTTGTCAGTTCAAACTCAGTTAAAAATTAATAAACGACACTATTTTCAAATTAAATCCGTCGCGAGTGAACATTTAGGGCACCAATCCTCCATTGAAAAACATCGATGTTTCATAACATCGATGGGTTAGGGTCGACGTTTTATAACCATCTATGTTTTCATTTGGAGCATCGATGCTTAGAAACATCAATGTTTTGTTCCCCCCTCCGTCGTTCGAGGATTCGAGTGAAAAAAATGGATTCTTCTTCAATATAGAAGTGTATTTTTGAATTATCGAATCGGAAAATCCAAGTTTTGTTAGTTGTCTAGATTTAATTTTGTCAGTTCAAACTCAGTTAAAAATGAATAAACGACACTATTTTCAAATTAAATCCGTCGCGAGTGAACATTTAGGGCACCAATCCTCCATTGAAAAACATGGATGTTTCATAACATCGATGGGTTAGGGTCGACGTTTTATAACCATCTATGTTTTCATTTGGAGCATCGATGCTTAGAAACATCAATGTTTTGTTCCCCCCTCCGTCGTTGGAGCGAGCGAGTCTGCGCCGAGGGGTCGCCGCGCTGCGCCGGGGCGCCCCTGGGCGGTGCTGGGGGGAAGCGTCGCGTCGCGCGGCCGGAAGCGGCCGGCGGCGGCTCGAGCTTCCGGCGCCGCCGCTCGCCCGCCCTCCGGCTCGTCGCTGCCGGCCGGCGACACGCGCCGCTGCCTCGCGCCCTGGCCACACGCGCCCGTGACTCGCTCGACAGCGGCAGCTGCCGCCGTGTAACATCAGGACGAATCCAATTAGATGGGAGCAGTATGATGGTTGGTTGGTTGGTTTTTTCGTGTTTCCGGGCGCGTCAACTGCGTTGGTCATTAGTCCCGTAAGTGTAGTGCATGTTTTTCTCGAGAGATGGCGGTGATCTTCCCCCGCTGGATAGCGAGATCCGGCGCCGACCTACCGTCGGCTAGCGGGGTTTCCCCCTAACCAGGACTCTCTCACCGCCCCAGCCGGGACAAGCTCTAAGCTCCCAACCGGTTTCCCGGAATATGTGGTAGTGTAGTGCATGTTAGTGTAGGGGTGAGGATAGGACAAGGAGGAGGAAGAAAAGATCACGCGCGGTCCGTGGCTCGTTTGTTAGGGTAGTGCTCCGGCGTTCGGCTGGTGATGATCGGAGAAACCACGAAAAACTACCGATCAGAGCAGCCGGCCGCTAAAATTCTCCTCCAGAGAGCGACTGAATTCGACCTAGCTGAAAAGCTAGTGTCGAAAATCCTGCCGCCGTCAGGACTCGACCTCCCGGTCAGAGGCGCTGCAGTGACATCAATTGATGCACTGAGCTACCGCTCCCGGTGGGAGCCTAATTCCGTCAAGTAAAACTTACAGCTTGGGTGTGCTGATGATTGCATGAGGGCATCAACTTATGTCACTGCAGTGCTTATGACGGAGAGGTCCTACGTGTTGAATCCCGACGATGGCAGGAATTTCGACACCAGCTACATCAATAGGTCGAATTCAGACGATGTCTGGAGGAGAATTCTTGGGGCCGTCTGCTCTAATTGGTGGTTTTCCGTGGTTTCTGGGATCAACACCAGGCGAATGCCGGAGCAGTACCTTAACAAATGGGCGACGGACCTCGCGCAATCCTTCTTCTTCCTTGCCCTATCCTTAACCCTTACTTACATTACCCTATCTCACATGCCGGGAGACCAAGCGGGAGCATAGAGCTTGTCCCAGTAGGAGCTCCGTTGTTGGAAGATACCTGGCTAGGGAAAACTCCGTTAACCGACGAGTAGGTCTGTGTTAGATCTTACTATTCAGCGGGCAAAGATCACCACCACCTCCTGAAGAACGAAAGCACTACTCTTATGGGACTAATGACCTTGGCAGTTGACGCGCCAGGAAACACGATCTAATCAGTCAATCAATGATTGCAAGGTCCATAACATCCCATGATCTCGCCTAATCCGAGATGGGGTGCCCATCGTAACCGGGATACCCCGGCTGGGGAGACCTTGCGAACCCTCCATCTGTGCTAGGCTAACGGGAGTAAAATGAGATAGCGATGAGAGCAAAGGATTTCTTCTCCTGGCTTCTGATTTTGTGCACCCTACATACGAGCAACTGTAGAAATAGCAATCCCCTGGAGTTGAATGGAATTCGGAGAATGGTCTTTTCATTAACTCAGCAATAACAATGGAGGATTTAATTAAATACCGAAACTTATTTCATTACACTACATTCAATTAAATTTACTCAAACACTCTATGGCGGAAATTTGTAATGCGGTTTCTCTATTCTCTGAAATTTACGGCGGATGACAGAATTCAATCGATCTGTTCTTATAAACACGTTATTCTCGATAATAAATTTTCATATACAATTCAGATTGGATTTTTGACAAGGAAGAATGGTCTTGGAAAATGAAAAATATATGTACACTGCATTATTTTCACCCTTTTTCAGTACACACGTTCATATTATTGAATTTATTTGACAACGTGGATTATGTAGAGACATTAACAGTGTGTTCATGTATCTTCGATACATGCTGGATGATTACTGTTTATGGTAGAAGAGAGGTAGAATGATCATCGATTTCAAGTGATGAAATCTAAAGTGATTAATATTACCGAGATTAAGTATTTATTAAGTAGAGGAATGAAACGTCTGAGAAATGAAAAAAAAAAAAAACTCCTTGGATTTATTTTATGTTTAGTTCAGTATTGAAAGTGTTTTAGAGGCTAGTAATCTGTAAACTATAGTTGGACCTCTTAGAAATGTTTTAATTTTGAGACGATTGTGTGCAACATACATATATTTTCCAAAACATTTATTATTTCGGGAAATGCTCAACTTATAAATATTCGTAAGTATTATGCTCTGTGAGAGAAATCCCAGTTGATCAGAATTGTTATGTTCTGTGATTCCTCATATTTTTGAAAAGATTGAAATAAAAAATCTGATCAGGAACGATCTGCAGATCATAAAGATTCATTCTTAACTTCAGTCCTAACTCAACTTAAACGTGAAGAAATAATGCTTTATTTGGGCTTTCGAAAGATAATTACATGAACCAATTAAACATTTCCTAATAGTAAGTCTCAGGGAAGCCATACATTATTTGGATGAGGGAACCTGAATTTAAGACTTTGTTCTTTCTCTGTCGTTTTTTATGAAGTCAAAGGTAAAAACGTTCTTCCAGTTCGGGGAAAATAAATCTCATATAATCTGCTGTTGTTGCATATGATGACAGAAAATGTTTTTAGTTACCATGTGGGGTAGGTTTCCATGTCATACTGCGTACAACACCAACGCAACTTCATAGCCGGAAATTGCAGTAGACTGTTCCGGAAATGCGAACCTCCGGTTGCCCTTCGCGGCGCAAATCCTGGACTGCGTTGCTTACATAATAAAAACGCCTTTTTTCAAAACGAATATACGATTTTAAAGGTTGATTTGTTTTCAAACATAGTTACTGTAATGCTTTTCTTTGGAGGCGTATTGGCCGAGAGAGGACGGTTATTTTAAGATTCCGAATATTTGAAACTGGAAATAAACCACTCAAATTTACATCTATTGATTTTATTTATTTACATACATTATAACGTTACACCGATAGGTCCTAAACCAAGAGAATTAATTTGATTTATGAGCTTTGTGACACTTTATGTGACACAAGTATTCTAAGGTAATGGGAAAATATAAAATTAACTTTATAATAAAAATAAATTACATACAAATTAGTATGTTATAAAGTAACACGAAATTTACCGAATTGTATATACCGGGTCCCTCAACTATGTGTCATCCTCCATAACTTCTAAACCGTTCACGCTATCGACAGGCAGTTTTCTCTCAACAATGCAGAACCATGGGGCAAGTAATATGCCGAAGAGGTATTGTTTGAAATATATTTGGGTGTCTAGAAACTTAATATTTTTAAATTTTTAAATAAAACTATATATTTTTCTCATCAGCAGTGGATAGATAATAAAAAAAGGAATCCAATGTTTCATATGTAAGTATTTTCATAAAACTTTTATTATAAAAATACGCTTTCTGACTTGTGATTTTAAATTAAACAGACATTATTTCCTTTAGTATTCCTTGCTACTGTCGCCTGTGCGTAACAGGCTCGGCGCCGCGAAGACTACCTTCTCCAAAGGCGACAGTAGCAAGGGGAAATATTGCCGTTTAAATTAAAATCACATGCCAGAAAATCTATTTTTATAATAAAATTTCTAACAAAATACTAACATACTAGTTGAATGTGACGTCGCCCACGCTGTAAACTGTTTTAAAGGTATTTTAATGTGTTGAACATTTCTTTAATACTTAATTACTTTCATGCCTAGCTTTGTTAAAATATTTCTTACAGTATCTAGCATTGGACTCACCAATGAATCGTAGTAGCTGTTAATGTTATACTTCCGTTCATAAATTCCAAACAACCAATGAATGGCCTTGGCTCCATACGGGATATGAATTGGTAATATTGCAATTTCAAAATTATAATGGCCGTCAAAATACTTGCAGGAATGAATAATGCGAATAGTTAGAATTTGGCACAGCTATATTTTTACGTTTTAAAATATGAACATAAATGATCACATGTACGCTGTTCTTCTGCGTTATACTCTATTTCTATTATAAGATCATTCTCAAATAGTTCGGAAAATTATGACGCAAAAGCTTCTACAACTCTATTGGGTTCCTCTGAGTTGCTTAATACATCCAGATTTTTGTCCTCTAATTTTTATGCCCCAAAACACGGTTTTGGAAATTTCTTTGAATTTTGTGACCGATTCCGAAAACAAGTTATTAGTTCCCCATCAGGAGACTGAGACGCGTCGAATGTCACCTTATTTGTCTCGATTAGTGCACGGGAAGTGGTCTAGACGGTGACGGAAATCGAAAGCACGCACATACGAACGTACGCACATCTGCACCCTCGGGAGTAACTCAAATACCGTATGGAGATGATAATCATTGGATTCCTCTTTTCGTGGTCTATCCATTGCTGGTGAGAAAAATATATCATTTCATTTAAGAAATCAAAGATTATCAAATTTTTCAAAAACTAAAAAGATGACGAACAATGTCTATTCATAATATTACTTGCGCCGTGATACTGTATTGTTGAACGAAATCTACATTTCGATACCGCAAATAATGTTCTGTGGGTGGCCCACAGTTGGTGGGCCATCATGTATATGTATGTATTTGTGTATACACACACACACATTCATATTCACATTCACATTTGTATATATACACACATACACACACATTCATAATTTGTTCTATTCAAGCCATTTTCTATACGATTACAGAAAGTATTCAGTAAGTCCTAAATTTTCATTTTGGAATATAAGGGAAATGAGAAAATTTATGTCTTGTCCTATTGTGTAAAATGTAAACTGAGTCTGTTATTCGTTGCTTCTGTCATTTGAAATATGTAAATCCCAATGTATGCGGAGAAGCCTTCGGTAGACGCCAGAAATATAAGCCCTCCTAACATTCACGTCTGCACGTCATTTTTATTTACAGCCCGTCTTCAAACTGGCCAAGATGTGCCTCAATTGGGTTCACGTCTCCCATTTTGGTTGCGACTCCTTGTGATGCATCCTTATTTGTCTCGTTACAGAAAGCTCGTAAATCGGTGGACCATCAATAGTCGTGTTCAGTGCTTAAAAGTTTTGCACATTTATGCGTTTCCAAAAATGGAGCAGTTTTGCCGTTTTTGGATAACACGTGATATGTTCCCTTTTGTAGATTTACTTTTAGGGTAGAGAGCATTGACTAGCTATCATAATGTTTTTTGTGTGTATGGGTATGAAATACTTCAGACATTATTCGGACGAGTATGTAGACGATTAATTTTTCTACGACCCCATTTGATTTGATACTATTTTTACTTTATTATTTAAAAGGATAAAATACATAATAAAAGCACATCACAAAATTATTTGTTTATCCTGTACAACGTTTCAACAAATTTTCGCATAAGTTAATCTATCGAAAAGTCTAATGAAATACGGACTTGGTCCTGACATGAAGGTCTTATTAATTTAACGTTTTATTTCATAAAATAGAACATAAGTGTAACATTCAATATAATGCTTCTTTTTTAGGTCTTTCTGTGCCAGCAAATGAAAGGTCAAACGGTCACATATTCGATTTCAGCTGGCAGAGGGCGATCGATATTAGGTTAAATTAACATGAGTCGTTGCTTTTGCCTCTGGTCGCAAACTGGGTTTCCTCTAAAATGTATCAACTTGACTCAAAGTACTTCCAACGCGAATGGTGTGTTGATAATCAACTATTATTTGGTAAAAGCAATAAATGGGATTATGTAGTTCTCAGAAAAATGAAAGTACATGTTTCCGAGGATCTGTACAAAACCTAAAATCTACCATGTTTGTGTTTTTCAAGACATTGAGTATAGTGGCTTTTCGGTTATCGAATATCTGAAACAGCTAGCGTGACAGTCGATGGTGGCAAAGGGCGAGAATAAAATATTGAAAGCGGCCATTTCATGATGTTCTAGGTCAGCCGAGTAGCCTTGTGCCATGTAAAGCAACTGATCGGATATTCTCAGAGTGTTGAATCGAACTTTCAAGGGCAAAATTTGTTTTTCGCAGAAAAACAGCGAGTCAATTATAGATACAATCCAGAATTCTAACTGATGTCAGTGCAGCGCCTCTGACCGGGAAGTCCTAGGCTCGAGTCCTGACGGCGGCAGGATTTTCGACACTAGCTTTTCAGCTAGGTTGAATTCAATCGTTGTCTGAAGGAGATTTCTAGCGGCCGACTTCTCTGACCGGTAGTTTTCTGTGGTTTCTCCGATCAACACCAGGCGAATGCCGGAGCAGTACCCTTCCAAACGGGCCACGCACCGCGCGCGATCTTTCCTTCCTCTTCCTTGTCCTATCTTCTCCCCTTACACACATACTTACACTAACATGCACTACACTACCACATATTCCGGGAGACCGGTCGGGAGCTTAGAGCTTGTCCCGACTGGGGCGGTGCCCCGCTGGTGGGAGAGTCCTGGTTAGGGGGAAACCCCACTAGCCGACGGTAGGACGGCACCGGATCTCGCCAACCAGCGGTGGAAGATCGTCATCTCCCGAGAGAAAAGCATGCACTACATCTACGGGACGAATGACCAAAGCAGTTGACGCGCCTGGAAACTCGAAAAAATCAGTCAATCAATCAATCAATCCAGAATTCTGACGATGCTCACCAAGTAAAACTGTGATACGTCATCAACTGTTGTCACTGGGATTCAGCAGATGATCGTTTAACGATCACACTGGACCTGGAACATCTTTGCGGAAGATTTTTATGTTCAGTTAAGAATTAGCTCTCAAAACAAACCAAGAACAAGCCACGCAACGTTCGAGATAAATTGGATTATCCTCCTGTTTATGAACGATATCTGGTATGAGTCTAATTTTGTACTCGCAATATTATAGAAATTGTTTCAAGAAAAATTCTGAAGAGAGAAAGGCAAATGACATTGGAACTGGCTCTTGAAAGTCCCAAGAGTGGAAAAAATTAGTATTTAAATGAAAGTCTATTATATGTGTTAGTACTATTTCATATAAAGAAACATAACAAATTATGAATTTTTAATATTTATTTTTGGAGGTTTCCACAATTGAGTGATTAAAATCTATTAAAACCTGCGATAATGTAATGCTCCCCTTTTAACGACTCTCAGATGCAGAAGAGCGACATTGAACGGATTATATCCCTTCCCCGATCGCCCACTGCACTGCCGGAGGTTCGTCGCATCGCGCGTCTCGCCCGACGAGCCCGCCGGCGATATTTGGACAGCGCTCCGGCCACCCCCAGAGCCCTCCAGTGCGCCCGCCCTCGGGAAGCGGCGTGTTTTCTTCGTTTTGCAGCGCCAGTGCGGTAGAAAAATAAACCCCGCGAGATGGAACAAAGGAAGCCAATAAAGAACAAAGGAAGCCCGGCAGCCGGCAAATGAGCTCAGCGTGTCCTCCGCGTCGGACGGCACGCGCGAGCCCGTCCGCCCCCGTCCGCCCGTCCGCCCGTCCGCCCGTCCGCCCGTCCGCCCGTCCGCCCGTCCGCCCGTCCGCCCGTCCGCCCGTCCGCCCCGCCCGTCGCCCCGCCCGTGCCCGTCGCCCGTCCGCCCGTCCGCCCGTCCGCCCGTCCGCCCGTCCGCCCGTCCGCCCGTCCGTCCCCGTCCGCCCGTCCGCCCCCCGTCCGCCCGTCCGCCCGTCCGCCCGTCCGCCCGTCCGCCCGTCCGCCCGTCCGCCCGTCCGCCCGTCCGCCCGTCCGCCCGTCCGCCCGTCCGCCCGTCCGCCCGTCCGCCCGTCCGCCCGTCCGCCCGTCCGCCCGTCCGCCCGTCCGCCCGTCCGCCCGTCCGCCCGTCCGCCCGTCCGCCCGTCCGCCCGTCCGCCCGTCCGCCCGTCCGCCCGTCCGCCCGTCCGCCCGTCCGCCCGTCCGCCCGTCCGCCCGTCCGCCCGTCCGCCCGTCCGCCCGTCCGCCCGTCCGCCTGTCCGCCCGTCCGCCCGTCCGCCCGTCCGCCCGTCCGCCCGTCCGCCCGTCCGCCCGTCCGTCCGCCCGTCCGCCCGCGCGCCTTGGGCTTTGTGGAGACGCCCCCAGGGGAGAGGGGGAGGGAGGAGGCGCCGAAGGATGAGAAATGGACTGCAAGTGATGAGAAGGCGAGGAGTGAATGTGAGGCGCGGATGAAACGCCATGGCGTGGTTGTGGGAGACGCCCATCTACTTTCGAATCCACCCTGCCTGAAATGTATTGTGGATGTGGTAAGTGTGGGAGAGAGGGAATGATGATACTGTTGTTGTGCAAGAAATATTCGCCCGACAATTTCATCTCTGATTTTAATAATAATATAAATAATAATAATAATAGTAATAATAATAATAATAATAATAATAATAATAATAATAATAATAATATAAACGTAGAAACAATGGGCACGAAGTGGAGTTCTATTCGAATTATTCCCACTTGTTTTTACTGATCAATTTTTTAGAATATAGTAATGTGTATAACGGACCAGTGACGAAAATGTTGGCATTATCATATCCCAAAACATCCTTTTTGCTAACATAAGTAAAAAAATGGATTTGGTGTGCTCTTGAGATTTGTTATTGTAACATTTCTTGCGGCGTAATAGAAATTAGATGAGCCCTATTTTACATTTCTAGAAACGAAGGGTTATAATTGGCTTGTGTCTGGAATTAGTAAGAATACTCAGAACATAGGGAAGTGCGAACTTCTATATTCTATTAACCATGTGAACCTGTGATTTATAGTAGAACTCAGATTTAATGAACTCGTTCCTTGTTTTTCGTCTCACATTTACGACGTATTTGTGCCGTACCATGGAAACTAAGAACTAATTTGTCTTTAGAAAGAAGGACGTTACTTGTGCCAGGTCATATTAAACCTGACAGGAGCGACAATTTTGGTAGAAAAATCTGTTGCACGAAACTAACGAAGCAATAGACGAAGTTAGCACCCACAGCTCTCCAGTGAAGGTTACTGACATGATAACAGACACGGATGATGACAGAAAGGATGAAAGAAAATAGTAAAAAGCGAAAAAAAGAAACAAGGGAAAATTGTACAAATAACCTTGTAGTATCTTAATCTAAAATGTGATACTTGAGTGATTGATGACATTAGTTTAGTTATTTAACATCCGAAAACAGTTAAACACTGTACGTGGCGTATGAGGAGAATGTTTTCTGTGCACGTTTTCTTTAATTCTGGGATCTCTGCCTTAACCCGTATTCAAATTGAATTATGAATGTCCGAGAAACGAACGGTTTTGGCAAATATTGAGAACAAAATATTAGCTCTCACATAATAAAACCTATTTGCAAAGAAAAAACAGCTTCAAATTTGGCTATTTTCTATCATCGCACCCTCCGTGCACCAATATTCGTACAATTGAGAAAATATGGAGAATGTTAATTTGAATAACTATGTTACTGACTGATCTCTAAAAAATGTGCACAGATAGTGAAGTTACTTTTATGTTCGGAGCAGTGCAAGGGGCCATGTCAGCATTCGCATTAGTTGAAAGCGAGGTTCGAGTCTTGAGATGAACGTGGAGAGATCTGTGGTGAGGGCGGTGAGCAGATGGGCGGTGCCGGGCGGTGGAGGGAGGTGCGCGGGTCGATACAGTCTCATGTTTCGACCTCGTTGCCTTCCTTTCACCCAGCCTACAAGTGAGCTGCATTATTTTAAATGTTGTAAGAATGTACCAATTCTCCGTTTTCGAAGTCCATTAATGAAGCATTTACTTTCCTATTTTGTATTTATCCTTTCAGAGTGTCAGCGTCAGTTAATTTCTTTTTTTAGTTTGAAGGTATAAGAATTTTTTTATGACAACGATTCGTGTATTTATAAAAGCTCTTTCATCTCATAACTATTATTTTATCAATTTCTTTCGTAGGCTGTGCTATTGTTATATTTTGGAAATAATATTTCCTGGTTTTTTAGTGTTGGCTGCGATAGTTTTGCTGACTTCCCCTCAACACATTTATGAGAAGTAAATCACAATAAGAATCCCTTTCCAGCAATAAACCCCTCCAGTCTACTTCTTAATTTTATTTCGGTTGCATCATGAAGTGTGGTAGAGGAGAAAGGTTACTGACGACTCTTGTTCTTCTACATAATTTTCTTCTACAGGTGCTTTTCTTGGCTTTTCATAGACTCGAGAGAATGTCGTTCTCACTTCACAACTGACAAGCAAAAGGTCACGGCGTTCTTTCACCACTCATCGACTGTGATCTCTTCGCGTGACATTCTTCGCCAGTTGATCCTACTATCTGATTATTGCATTCCTGGAAAATAAACGCTAGGAGAGTGATTCCGAAATTATTATCGCCCACGTTCTCGTTCAGACGGTTCGTGACATCCAGGGTGACTGATACATCACGTAAATGTTAGAGTCGGTATTGTGCACGTAAAGAGAACTCGTGTAGGATTAGCATGTGTCCTAAATAGTTTTTGATTGTAGGGACTACGTGTAATCAGGATCAATGCGGCATTAAGACTGCAAGACTTGCAAAACTCATTTTGCAAAATAATACTGCTCTATGTATGTTTTTTGAAATACGGACCATCTTCATAAATTGATATTGTAACTTGAAATTAACAAAATGCACTGATTTAATAATAAATTAAATACAAATTTACTTCGATTTTTGCATAGTGGCACTTGGATACAGCTAAATTTATCATGATTCTCAATCGTTTACGTAGACAATGACCGTCAACTTTGAAGCCATTACACATTGCGGATATGGAGTCAAACACAGGCTAGTGTCATCATACACGAAATTACGAAGTCGACTTCGCGATATGATTAACTGATATTAGTGAAGACTACGTTAGTAGACAGAATATAACCACGAGTGACATTGATGTAGAATTCTGGACAAAAGGTACTCTAGGAATTGACACAGAATATCCCATTCTCTTCGGGAGGAAAGTTAGTAGTGAATGTATCCTCTCGGCAACACCTACCGCGAACGAATTAACATTTCGTGGCTGAGAATCCAAGGTGGGAAGTTACTCCTTAATTTGGTCATCAAGTTCATTAAGAAAAACACCCATTAAAGTAAAAAATCCGCCGTGACTAGAAAGGCAAACAATATTTCATTTATTTTTCAGGCAGGAGAGAATGAAGGTGTGATGACTTTTTATTTTTATGTTATTAAGATTTAAATTTAGTTATTAGTAAGTTTTAAAATAATCTCCTATCTTGTAAACTTCGATATTTGGTCGTCATATCGGGATATATTAAATTATTCAACATTTACCAAACACAAAACGAAACAAAAAACGGACAGATCAAAAGAAAAAAATATTAAACAGTCGTCCCCTTCTGTCAAGTACATTATTTATCGACTGAAGCCATTTGAGAATCAAATCGCTGTGGTACTAATATCATACTATACCAAAAGTAAAATTTCAAACTTGGGTCATTTCTTTTCAAGAACGTAATATATATTCCAGTCAGTCCACGTCTTCTATCCTCTGAACAAAATATTTCATAGTCGCCACGATCGCGAATGTTACCAAAATATTGACAGTTTCTTCGAATTATCAATAATAGTGTCTCCACCATATCATACAATTCGATATTTTCTTCAAGTCTCTGCTCTTTAACAAAATTGAATATTCGCCCTCAATTCTCGCTATACGAAAGAATATGAACTCTAAGAGTTTTAAATTCTCTCTATGTTTTTAGGTTTGACTCGTGGCAAATAACACATTTTTCCTGATGTTTTATATTTTCCGAGGAGATCTGTCACTTTCATTTCTTAGCAGGGCATCTATCATTTTATTTCGTTAACAGAACGTTTTACATCTTTTTCTGACATACTACTCTAAGGTTGTATTAGCTGTGATTATGTCTTCATCTATACATGAATGTCTAAAAAGATAAACTTCTAGGTTCCTCAAAACCAGTAGTAACGATCTTCAGTGTAAAATAATCTGGGTTAGCATTGGTGACAAAACTTGTGATAACATGAATTGTGATAATGCGATTATGAACATTGTAAAATAATTTGATTAAATAATGTTCAAACTTTCCAATCGCCGGTGTTGAAAGGTACACGTTGTTACATTACGCAAAATTGCATGTCCTTAAAAACTGTACGTAATATGTGTCAACTTATTTCAACATTTAAATTACAGCGTAATCTTTACAAATTTATTACTGAAAAATGTCGACATTCACAGTCAAATGTAAATTCTTTAATAAACCTATTAATAATCACGATTATTAAAGGATTTACGTTTTCTTTTACGTGGAAACGGCACGATGTATGTTGGTTAGGCAGCGTTGATACGTATGATAACCCTCATGACAAACGAATCACGTTTTCGCGCCTTGTCAGTGAACAAAATTCGAAGTGTTTCTTTTCACAATATTTCTGGATGGCGTGAAGGAAAAGGTGCCCACTAAATGTATTGCCGTCCTAAAGCATAAAATATTTAAAATCAATTTCAAGTAAAAAGGATTCCTACAACGAGATGATGTGTTTAATTTTACCCAGAACGGGTCAATGTGTTACAGGAGTTCATTTCACAGTTCGAAGTGCAAAAATATTCGTGTCTCTCAACCATTGAGTGTGATGGAACACAGGAACAACAATATTAGCGTTAAACTCGCTGCACTGTTCTCTTATCGGCCTCTGATATAGAACCTACGATTCCACAGCGGATGTGCCAAATTTTTACAATATACAGTGATCTATTGTATTATTATACTCAGCGTAAGAAAATCCACCTTTGAAAGAGAAACCCTGAATTTTCTTTCAATTATTATCCTTGTAACTTAATTGGGGTTTAAGAAATATATGTTGTCCTGTATATCTGTTAGAACTTATTAATACTATTAGCATGTTAAAGAGAATGTCAAATCATTCATTAAAAATATTTTTGTTTTACACAAAATTTAAAAAAAACGTATTATCCTCGTGAATACAATAAATTGGCAGACCACTGTAACATATTACACAGCCACTTTTAAAAACGAACCACTGTAAATGTTGAAAAAGGGAATAAGTGATATAGAAACTAGATTGGCCTGATTGTCGTCGCCACCTATCTCCCAGGCCCCGCCCCCTAGTGGCAGCGGCAGGGACCCTTCGGCGATCACTGCAGCGCCTCTGACCGGGAGGTCCTAGGTTCGAGGCCCGACGGCGGCAGGATTTTCGACACTAGCTTTTCAGCTAAGTCGAATTCAGTCGCTGTCTGGAGGAGAATTCTAGCGGCCGGCTGCTCTGATCGGTAGTTTTCCGTGGTTTCTCCGATCTACTCTAGGCGAATTCCGGAGGAGTACTCTATGAAACGGGCCATGGAGTGTGCGAGATCTTTCCTTCCTCTTCCTTGTCCTATCCTCACCCTTTACACACACACTTACGTTAACATGCACTACACTACCATACATGCCGGGAGACCGGTCGGGGACTTAGAACTTGTCCCGGCTGGGGCGGTGCCCCGCTGGTGGGTGATACCTGGGTGAGGAAAACCCCGCTAGCAGACGGTAGTTCGGCCATCCAGCGGGGGAAGAACACCTCCCCCTCCCGTGCAAAACATGCACTATAAGTACGGGACTAATGACTACAGTAGTTGACGCGCCCGGAGTCACTAACAACCAACCAACCCTTGGGCGATCGGTGGCGCCGCGCCACTGGGGCATCGCCCGGCGTCGCCGCGAGCGTTGCGTGTCGGGCGCCGCGGCGCGCCGGCCGGTCACCGCCACCGCCGCCGCCGCCGCCGCCGCCGCCGCCGCCACCGCCGCCACCGCCGCCACCGCCGCCACCGCCACCGCCGCCACCGCCGCCACCGCCGCCACCGCCGCCACCGCCGCCACCGCCGCCACCGCCGCCACCGCCACCACCGCCGCCGCCGCCGCCACCGCCGCCACCGCCACCGCCGCCACCGCCGCCACCGCCGTCACCGCCGCCACCGGCGCCACCACCGCCACCGCCGCCACCGCCGCCGGCACGCCACCCGAGCGACTGGAGCGCTGTGGGAACCGGTCGGCTCGCGATCTTCACGAACCAGCGGCTCCTGCGGGAGGCGATGGTGGCAGCGATAAAAATGGTTGGGGACAGCGATGCCCCCTTCGGTGACGGTGATGGTGGTGGTCGTGGAAAACAAGCCGACACCAGTGAGAGGGAAAGGAGTGGGTGAGGGTGGTGGAGGAGGTGGTGATAGTGGGAAATTGTGCGATGGCTGAGCATTTCTGGCGGGGACGGCCGAGAAACCCGTTGAGTTGAGCCGCTGGCGGCCAGTGGGTGAGGGTTGAGGTGGTGGTGGTGGCGGCGGCGATGTTCGTCGCCGTCGTCGGTGTCGCGATGGTAGTGGAGAGCGATGGGTGTGGGAGGCAGCAGTGGTGACGTTGGCAGTGACGGTGGAGGTGGCGGTGGAGGAGGTGAAGGTAGTGAGAGCGAGTACAAGGGACAACTCTCTTTTTTATCTCAAGGCGAAACTGGAGATCGGCATTGGCCTCGTGGCTCTGATTTCATGTCTTGTACAGACTCGTACTTGAGAACAATTTTTTTTAGTGGAAAAGAGGAGAAGCTAAAGAATGTGGATATTTAAATCTTTAGTCAAATGTTTTTTCTAGGAGAGTTTGGTTGTGAGCTGAGTAAACAAAAGTTTTTTTTATCAATACAAAAGCGATTACGTTGACTTAATAATTTACTATGTCGATAATATTTAAAGAAATAGACTTTTGTGGCATCAGAAATTGATTTCAGCCTCAACGCTTTTGAAGATATAGTCTTTAAAACCACGAGCGGTATTTCCTGCTTGCCGTATTAAAAATCTCATGAATCAATAAGAGCCTGTAATTAAGAATGATCGAAGGAGGTGGGCGAGCGGTCAACTTGCTCGCATCGTATTAGGAAGGTTCGAATTTCAAACGCAGCACCGACCGGTCTAATAGGGGTAGCAATGCAAGTTTTTCCCTCCTGACTGGAGAGTACTCTTTAACTGGTACTGTAGTCAAAGACCTCATGCCCACCTCTGCAAACATGTGCCCCTGCCCACACGATGTATAAAGACTATTCCTGCCACCTACTCCCTACTATTAATGCAAACTACAGAAATTATTTCCTGAAAATTTTCTCTCTCAGAGAAGTTATTGGTACAATTATACGTGGAAAGTGAAATGCGTTAACAACACACTGCTTATATTTTAATGTCAACAATTATTAGCAAAATCATTTGCTGTGATAATAATTGAACCTATAAACAGTGAATGTATTTATTGTGAAACTTGCTTACAACTTATGCCTAAAAATAGGGGAAGATTTAGCGGCAACCATTATCATTAAGGTTGTACAGATCCGTAAAGGTAATAAAGTAGTTTTGCAATTAAGTCATTAATTAATAATACATGTCTCGTTTATATACGCATTTAAAAGCAAGTTGTTTCAGTAAAGAAACTAGCTTCAAGTCGGTCACTCAAAAAGATTTCCTACAACCATTCAATATTATTAAGAGAGATGAACATTTAACTAAATTAATTTTCCGGGTGAAAAGTGTTTAAAATAAACTATATTTATCCCCTGGACAAAGGAACCACAAACTGGTTTTGACTGGCCGGTCTCAGAATCAACTGGCGTCGGTGAAGAGGATACTGTATGGAAGTAAAAACCCGTATATGACCTGAACGTTCTTGTAGTTCCTATCATTTCCTTTCAGATGCCTCGGGCTAGCCCATCCACCATTCAAAGGATTGGCGAAGCAGAGGCAAATGAACTTGCACGAAAAAGTGTAAAAAGAAAAATGTAATGTATGTTTTTCACTGTAATTTTTTAATTTTAAAATATTTATTCCTAGCCTGCGAAAGCACTGAGTTTGATGGCTAGTTACCTGGAACCAGCGCTGTCTCATTACTTTAATTTTCATAATATCGTTTCTCTTAATTTCACCTTATATGATGACCATCTTCAATTTTAAATGTTCTGCTCAATCAAAGGAATGCTTAAAATCTAATTCCTTGGTCTGAAGAAAAGAAATATAAGGCCGGCCCGGTGGCCGAGATCGCTAAGGCAGTAGTGTCGTGATCTCGGACCGAAGGGTCGCGGGTTCGAGTCCCGCCTCGGGCATGGTTGTATTTGTGTTCGTCCTTTCACCCCTTATCATCAATCACCATATCGTTTCATCCACATAGTTACCATACCGTTAACAGCAATAATGGTCGCTAATGACCTTAGATGTTGATGCGACCTTAAATAAAACCAATAAAAAATAGAAATATAAGTAAATGAGGGTCATAAATAACGTAGAGTTTGCTCTAAAGACCAATAAGTGGATATATTGTGAATGTTGATTCCTACAATATAGTTACATCTTTTCCAGTAGACGAGAGGGATTCTTCAACCTTTTTGAGGTTCGAAATGTTGCACCGTTTTACGCGCTTAAGCCGTCGTAACACGAATACATAGATGTTCACACTTCACGAAAAGAAAATAAAAAAGAAAGGGAAAAAGAAGAGAAAAGGAAAAGAAGAGAAAAGAAAAGGAAAGGAAAAGAAGAGGAAAGTAAAGGCATAGAGTAAAGAATTATACCTCTTTAGTCTATGGTAAAGGAAAAGGTGAGAAAAGAAAAGGAAAAGGAGAGAAAAGAAAAGGAAAAGGAGAGAAAAGAAAGTAACAGCGTAGCCCGAGAACTCTGCAGAGGGTTATACAATCTGAAACTATCTCAAAAGTATCTCATAACTGAAGTGCACAAGTCGATTGGCAGTTGCAACGCGTTTGAAAGAGCCACAGATACTCCGGTCGGGCGTAACTCGGCCACAGTGAGCGACAGGTAGTGACAAGAGGATCGCTTTCTTTCGAGAAGCGGAACGCAGTGCGCTGAAAGTGTCGCGAGCACCGGAAGTAGAGAAGCCTGAAGGAGGCCACGCGCTTCCGGCCGCGTCAGGCTTCGATCGCCTGCCGCAGCGCTCGCGTTTCTCCTTTCCGTCTCGTTCGAGACGTGTCTCCGGAGAGCAATGTGAGGGCGAGCTGAAATTATCCGCACGCGTTTTCTTGAGCCCTCGCTGCGCTAGTTGCGAGAGCAGCGGGGAGTTTGGTTATTTTGACATAAGTCATTTCATTTCAAATTTGTAGCTAGTTTTTTGATGCAAAATAGTTTCTATTACACGAGAGCCAACATTTCTAGTGGTCAGATTTTGTGTACAACGCTCGTTGCTATCATTTATTCTTAATTCAACTAATGTTGGCAAAAGAGTGGTGGTAGGTATTTGGGGCTCAAGAAAACGTGCGCGTATAATACCTGCACCCACGCATGAAAGCGAAGAGAGGAATTGAAATCAAGCAAAAAGTTACATTCTAGTATATTTATATTTGTTATATGATGATTTATCGATTTAAAGGTTGTTTATATCTAAACCTTTCCCTCTCAACGATGAATCTTGTTTTCTCAACCGGTCATCAGATTTTGTTAGTCTCTCTAGATCTATAAGTTCAATAAATCTCTCCTTACACGCTCTCTGGTAAAATTTATTCGTGATAGATCTCGTATTTAAACAAAAACGTCTTAAAATAGTAGTTGTAAATCAAAAGAGATATATTTAATTTTCAAACATGTATCACACGTATTTTCAGATATTTTGATGTAAAAATTACCAATAAATTAGTCCTTTTAAACATTATGAAACGATCAACTACTGCTTTATTTCAAAAGTATTCAATTTACCAGATATCGATAAAAATTAGCCCATTTTAGTCATTCCACAATGAACTAAAAATTTGTCACGGCGTAATGTTTTAACCTTGCTGATTTGTTGATAAAACAGCACGGATAAAATGAATTTAGATGATCATTTGAGATGCAATGAAGCCAATATTGTCAATTTGAAGTGGTTCAGTACACAACTTACTGATCAAAATATTAATTCATTAAATGGACAGAGTAAATTAACTTATTTTTGTTTTTGTTACAGGTATGTTAAATGTATACGGATATGAGACATCCATCCTCTTATCATCTCGCAGAGGAAGATCGGACTGCATTTCAAAAGAAGAAAGAATTGTAAGTGAATAAGCCAAATATAGTCATAACGAAACGAAACGATTTAAAAATTAACTTTCTGCGCCAAATGTGGTGTTCAAAGTATTGAAATATGCTTGCATTAGCAACGCGATAATTCAAAATGTTTAGTTATTTTTTTCAATTTTATATATTGCATCGACAATTTGCAATATTTTATTGATTTGCTGCAAAATTATAAGCATTTCGTGACACTACTTTATACCTTTAGCATCATTTTACAATTAGATTACTTTACAATTTCACACAGTTTTGTTAAAGCGTCTCTATGAGCTTAATGTCAAAATTAAAAAAAATATAGGCAATACATAGACATGCAGTTACTTTATTATCTAGTGTTTACGTATGTTCCATGACATTTCGTGGAAATAACGTATACAATAACCGAGTACTGGTAAATGCGCAATGAAAATAAAATTTTGAAAACGATAAAATTGACTACTTACAATTAAGTAGTCTGTAAAACATGTTTTGTGGTGATAGTGTGTACCCTGCATCTGACGGAGTGACATTCACAAAAAATACAGAATTCAAAAATAAGTGAAAATAAAAGTGGTTAAATTACTCATTGTTTTCGTACTAAAGAGTTGTATTTGAATTACAACTTCTGGTGTCTATGCAGAAGAGTGCAGTGTGAGCCTTAATGACAGTGGATACCAGTCAGCACTTTCGAAAATACAAACATTTGTAAACAAACACGTTATTTCCCTGTGGCACATACTTCATACCTGTTAAATAATGTGTACAAATAGATAATGAAATAAATGTAAGCTATGCATCTGTATATGCTCCTGAAATAGGAACAAATTTATCAAATGAATTTAGAGAAAGCAGCCTAGTTTTAAAAAAGCTGCATTTGCAGGAAGTTGATTTGACGGGTAGGCGGAGTTTATTTGGTTAGTTTCCGAACTATGTAAAACAGTAATTACTAAATTACTACTACCAATTTAAGTAGTGTTGTATTACAGTGTATGAAACACTAAACTAAGAGCCTAATGTAGCGTAAGACAAGATTTGTCATATTTCTTGCAGATACACTGTATATTTGTATGCTTCAGACGAACTTTAACTTTGTTCGCCAACATCAGTCAGCTCGATTAAAACGTGCACAAGAAAGATGTAATGTAAACTAACCCGCACCCGGAAGAATTCTTTAAGAGATGCAGGTCGGGGCAGGCAACTCACCTCATGGAATCACGTTCGTCCGACGCCATGCAGAATGAGTAAGAGCTGCATCGCTAAATAAATAAACACGGCCCTCCCGCTCTCTCCTCCTGCGAAGGCGTTGCGTAGCCGGGCTCTGGGAGTCACAGCGCGGTTCGTTACACGCTCAACTCAAACGATCAACAGCAGTGATGCGACGTCCACTACGAAACATCGATGTTCAAAATTAAAACATCGATGTTAATAATATATCGATTAAAAACCATCGATGTAAATCGATGTTCAAAACTGGTTTAGTGACCTCTAACTTCAAATTCGTGCGCAACAAAATTTAATTTGACAGTGGCTATGTATATTAATTCATAGTTAAAATTGAGTGGAAATTTAGTCAAATTTAACTGAAAATGAAGTTAAAAAATCGCCTCTCCATAAGCGAAATGCGGAGAGAGATGAAGGAAAATCTAGGGTATCAGGATTATCTCGAACGAGTGAAAGTCTGCTCGATGAAGGTAGTACCAACCGCATTCGTTTGGTTCGAACACATAAACAGACAGCGGTACCATCAGTTATTATTTCATTTTAACTTTTACACATATGTGATGGTGGGAAGTTTGTATCAGCGAACAAAACATCGGAAAAATAAGAATATCCAGCCCAAAACATCAGTGTTTTGAAACCATCGCCATTGATGGCGCATCCCTAATTAAAAGACGCATTTAGCAAACGTAAATAAATAAAATTTAATAAATGTGTAAAATGAGATAAATAGGGGAAACTGTCGAAGTAACTGAATAACGTAAAACGTTTCGTTTACTATTACAATAGTCCGCAAGTCAAATATATATATATATATATATATATATATATATATATATATATATATATATATATATATATATATATATATATATATATCAAAAATGATATTTCATTTATCTCTCACGTTTATATTTATATTATTGGCTATATGTGAACATTATTTTTTTACTACTCGTGCTTATTTGTATACATTATTGCATTTGTTACTACAAATGACGTCTTATAAAGTTTTTGGAAAACACAAAAAACGTTTGTGAGTTCAAAATTCTCCATTTTCAGGAACGTTCAAACGCAGTGTTTTCGAAAAGGCTCCAAAGTTTTTATTTTTTTATTTTTTACGTGGATAGTGCTAAATGCACTCAATAACATGGCGTCAGTGTCACTTTCATTTTTTTATTTCGAAAATTAAACAAAAATATTTTTTTAAATATCTCTCATGTTAATATTTACATAACGGGCATTTCTTGTACATTATCGCATTTGTGGGTACAATTTCTTCAAATAATTTCTTAAGAAGTTTCTTGAAAAATAAAAAAATAAAAATTGGGTGAAAATGGGCCTCAAAATGTTCAGAATCGCTCAAACAACAGTTTCGTAAAAAAACGCTCCAAATGTTCGTATGAAAATGTGCGTATAGGGCCAGAAATAGGCCTCGCTATAATATTCTAAAGTTATATTTCAGTTCTGGTATTAGGGATCCAAAAACGTGAGAAAAAATTACTTTAAGTGCCAGTAGGTTGCAACTGAGAAGGCGTTGGGGCAAAACCAAGAAGCTAGCCGATTGTAAAAAATAAAGTACCTAGTACGAAAAAGTCTGCCAATTTATAGCACCACCAGTTAAACATTTTGTGGGAAATCACAGAAAATACGCGCATAATTTGGTGCTACTTGTGGCGACCAAATCCGTCGTTGCAGGTGGGGCCATTGGGCGCCAGAGCCCGTGTGGGAGGGCGGGGGCGGGCCTGCGGCGGCGCGGTTGGGTTCCTTCTTGGTTTCTCCTTATTAACTTAAACTCCTGGGCGTTCACGCGGTCTCTCGCAAGTGAATTATTCCTTATTTCGCCAACACCGCCCTGTTGTTTGCAGCTTTGAACTTTTTCGGTGCGAGGCGGCATTTGCTGGAAGTGGGTGTGCTAAATGAGGAATTTGGAAAAGAGCTTCGTGACAATGTATTGAGGTTGGATTTCACTCTCAATTTGTCTGTTACTGTTTCGTATTGTGTTTGATGTCTCGTATTACTGGAGATCAAATCCAATTTGGTCCAATTAGATATCCCTCGATCTTCAAGAAGGACTTAAGGCTCAGTCAGTTTAATACGTTCTGGGATCTTCTTGCAATTTAAGGCAATCGGAACGTTGCTGGGTACTTCTCTCTGCAGAGCACAGCGCTGTAGAATAATTCAGAAACCTTTCTCCCGCGAGCGGATCTGTGAGACCTTTGAATCTTTACCTGTATTCCTATTATATATGGAGTGAGCCAAAGGAATTTAAAAATGTCTTTCGTTTCTCGCAATGCGAGAAACGTCTTACGCTATCTAAAAGTCATAAGTTACTATAATACCTAACCCATTATTTTATAGAGTGAACGGACAAACGATCTAGGCATGCAAAGCATAAAAGCATGCACGCAATGCAGATTTGGCAACTTGCGTTTCTTGTGAAACTTCCGAATTGTTAGTTATGTTAAAATATTCTCGCAAACTTTAAATTATTTTAAGTTCCGAGGCAGACATTATCAACACTTTGAATTACGCCTTAGAGATTATAATATAAAACGATTGCACAGTCATCAAAATACAGCCTGAAGCCGAGTAGAGAAAAGTGCAACGCCTTTTACCACACCGTAACATGCCAATCACCAGCGAAACCGGGGATTCCCCGGATGACTACCCTTCCAAGAACCCTGGGAACGACATCTTTTAGCGTCTCTTTTCCGTTCCGGGAAGCGGTATTCTGAATACGCCGAGGAGGCGAAGGCGGACGCGGACGCGGGCGGCGGTGAGCGTTATTCAGCGGGATTCTTTTAGCGGCCCGACCTGCAGAGCGGGCGTCGGGCGGGCGGCGCGTGGGCGGGCGGGCGGTTTCACCTAGCGCAGCGCGCAAAAGGGCGGGCGGCGCAGGCCGCGTTGCGCTGTGGCTGTTGCGCCAGCGCCGCCGCCGCCGCCGCCGATAGCGCCTCCTGTCGCAAGCGCGGAAGGCTGCGCGAGCAGCCCTCCCAGGCGCTCGATTCGCGTTGTTCTCGCGAGACGTCGAATGGCGTCGAGATTTTGCTTTAGGATGATTTACTTTAGGATGATTTACTTTAGGATGATTTACTTTAGGATGATTTACTTTAGGATGATTTACTTTAGGACGATTTACTTTAGGACGATTTACTTTAGGACGATTTACTTTAGGACGATTTACTTTAGGACGATTTGCTTTAGGACGATTTACTTTAGGATGATTTACTTTAGGATGATTTACTTTAGGATGATTTACTTTAGGATGATTTTCTTTAGGATGATTTTCTTTAGGATGATTTTCTTTAGGATGATTTTCTTTAGGATGATTTTCTTTAGGATGATTTTCTTTAGGATGATTTTCTTTAGGATGATTTTCTTTAGGATGATTTTCTTTAGGATGATTTACTTTAGGATGATGAAATTATCCTACATTGCTTTAGGATGATGAAACATATGAAAATCAGTTTTGTATGTAATTATTTTTTTAATTTATGAAATTTCCCATAGCGTTGTACAGTTCCTTCCAATCTTTCAATAATAGTAGAGAAAATGTAATATTATTCGATGAACAAGTACGGTAACTTAAAAAACAATGTTTTTGTGGTATATACGATTTCAAACCTAACTTCATGTGACTATATTATAATGACATGTATCAATCATTAGAAATGTTGGACACGATGAAACAAATAGGACAATGCTACTAATTGTAAAATAAGTATAATCGTCAAAGTGAGTAATGTCATACCTTCATTTTTCGTGGGTTTTCAAGAAATGTTTGCAAGTTATGTTTTCCTTATGAATTCACCCTTGCGAAAATAATCCTTGCTTGACCACATCTTTGGAAATAGTAAGTATAATTCGTCACAGAGAGAACCTTGAGTATAACTAAACTGTACACTTATTCAATGATTATGCAAAAACGTTTCGTGAAATGAGGTGGTTACCACATGTTTCATCGAAGAACTTGAAGGTCGTCGGTGCACTACTCGCCATATATGAACATATGCAATTCTTCGCTTGTAGCGTTGATCGTAAGTGTGGTAATTATTTTGAAATGCAGAATCTTCCTTGATTTCTCATGACACTCTCACATAAGATTTTTTCAAATAGTTTATTGTGAGCAATGTTTTCATATCTTTGATTGGTGACTTTTTTTCTTGTGTTTGAAGTTTTTTCTGTATTAAATATTTCATCAAGCACCCTCATTGTATCCTGTATGCCTGGTTAAATGCAACTTGGGGAAATTTCAATACACCATTCATTACAATTCTGGCCTTGGATGACTAAGCAAGTGAATTTCCATAAGAGAAAACGAATATTAGCTGGTTCTTAGCTGACAGCTGTCATAAGGCGCCCACCCGTATTACCGTCATCACTGCTACTCGGTTTTGTAATAATAAGCAGCGTTTTGCCAACTCAAATGCTACTGTTCTGGTGCGTAGGAATAATGAAGCTGACCCACGAAAGTAAGGTGTGTGTGGGTGTGTGTGTTTATGTTTATGCGCCTGTGTGCGTTACTTTAAGAATTTGTAACTGAAGACATATCAGAGGAAAATGTCGGGCAGTTTAGTGAGGAGGGTTGTTGACTAATCTCTGAACTTCTGGTGAAATTGGTTCGTTGTCACATTGTCACAGTAATAATTTGTCTAGCAGAAGGTGTGACCTAGAGAGTTGTGTTGTTTTTCTGCTCTTTACAGATGTATGTCGAGATAGTTTCACGCGTATGAATGACACTTCTATTCATTTTTGTCAGATATGAATCACTAGATGTCAGTCAACTCTCACTAATACCGACTAGCAGTTAAAACTCCGAAATTACTCCTAGATCTATGAACACACAGTAACTATGTAAGCTTGATTACGAATGCCTAAAAGCTGGGAAACTTTTGAAAATAATGTGCCTAATGTAAAACATTGGTAATTGGTAAACATGGTAAACATTGGTAAACATGGTAAACATTGGTAAACATGGTAAAAAATTAGATCGTAAGATCTAATTTCCTTTCTTTTCACGAGAACACTTTGCAGTCGACCACAATAGTGCGTGGAATACAATTTTCCGGGTATAAATTAATTTCGAAGATGTAATTCTGAATATGAGTGTTGTGTGTTAGCTTCTTCACTCATGTGTTTGTGTGTGAGTAATTTCGTAGTTGTGGGAATATGGGCGTACGTTTTTAGGCGGGGAAGAAATGAGAAAGAAAAGTGAGAAAGTGCAAGTAACAGCGAAACAAAGAACGGTCTGCTATAGATTACACAAATTGGAATTTAATACGAAGTTGATGCCCTTTTTCATATCAATATTTTTTTGTACTTTTATAGTATACAATTTAGTAAAATGGCCTAAGCTTTTAACTTTCTCCATATTTTTCTAACGCTAAGTATAGTGTTTGACAAGAAGCGGAACCCAACATCCTGCTATTTCTCCCGTTTCTATTCAATTTGATTTTGCCGTTATTGAGCACGCGGTTCCAGTTTCTCATGCTGCACAACATGATAAATTCATTTCTGGCATCAGTTGGGAGAAGATATCGAGTTTTGCCGCACCAGACCGCAGACGTTTCAGTAATCGAGCGTTGGAATGGCAGGCACGACATTAATAGCGGAAGCAGATTCGGTTTAGGTGGGCGACTGGCGCGTGGAGGTCGACAACAGAAGCGACGGGTCTGGGAGGTGCTTTATGGGGGAAGCGGTGGAAACTGTGGTGGCGACGGCGGTGGTGGCGGTTGAAGTGGTTGTGGTAGTGATTGCGGTGGTTGTGGTAGTTATAATAAATGGAAGGGTAATAATTCTAAATAGGAGTAATAATAATAATAATAATAATAATAATAATTATTATTATTATTATTATTATTATTATTATTTTTATTATTATTATTATTATTATTATTATTATTATTATTATTATTATTCACAACTTGTTTTACAGAGATAATGTAGATTGTTGTTTCTTAGAATTACTAACCATCGATAACCAATTGTGATGGTTAGCAATACTGACAATGAGTTTATAATTTGTGGTTGCGCAGGTGGTGGTAGTTGAAGTTGTTTCGATGGTTGAGGTGGTGGTAGTGGTCGCGATGGTGGCGAGGGCGGTGGCAGGGGCGGTTGCGTAGGCGACAGGGCAATGACGAGGGCGGTGGCGGCGGTAACGGCGGTGACGGTGGCGGTGGTGGTTGAAGTGGTTGTGGCAGCGGTAGTGGTTGTGGTGGTGGTGGTTGAGGTGGTGGCAGTGGTGGTGATGGGGGCGACAGGGCAATGACGAGGGCGGTGGTGGCGGTGACGGCGGCGGTGGTAGTTGAAGTGGTTGTGGCAGTGGTAGTGGTTGTGCTGGTGGTGGTTGAGTTGGTGGCAGTGGTCGTGATGGTGGCGAGGGCGGTGGCAGGGGCGGTTGCGTGGGCGACAGGGCAATGACGAGGGCGGCGGGGGCGGCGGCGGCGTTGGCTGGGCGCGTGGCGGTGTGGGGGCTGCGAGAAGGCGGCGTGGGGGAGAGCGCCGGGGTAGGGCGTGCAGGTTTCCCCAGGCCTCGATCGATTGCTGGGGCGGAGAAGGGAGAAAAAGGGTCGTGGGGTGCGTGACGCATTTCGTGGACGACCAAGGGAGGGAGCCTCGCGGTGATATTTCGGGACGATGTAGGTGCCTGGAGGGAGAGAAGCCCACGCAGTAAAATACCGAACGCCTGATAATTTGATCTCTTTTCCTCTGGTGCAGGTACTGCTTTTCCGTTTTGTTGAAATGAATGTCAGATTTTTTTATATTTATAACAATAAAGCAAACCGTTGCTCTTGTAATAATTGTATGCAAATCATTGTGTGGAACCGAGAAGAAAGATGTAATTTTGTTTCTGCTCGTGTGTTGAAATCTTTTACAACCAGTGTTCATAAAAACTAGATATATTGAGGTAAGTTACGTATGTAGTATAACCATATGTTCACGCGTAGTATTTCATACCACACGGTGAGTGTAATGTTTGTAGAAAAGATCAGACTGTGTCAGCAAAAGTATAGCATTATATAACTTTGTATTATAAAAAAGAAGTTCTGAAAAGATATATTACGTAGCGAGCATCATCAACTACGATTGCGCAAATTAGATTAATTCGCAATTAAACAATTTCTTTGTAAGATGATGTTGCACAATTGGTACCTTGAAGTTGATACCTGTCTATTATGATGCACAATAATTCTATTAAGAATAATGTCCACAGTTTCAAGATGCGTGAATACTGCCAAAAATACTCTTTTGATTTCTCATTCCCAGTGTTAATAAAACGATTCCAAGAATCGTGATAAAAACAAATAATGTCATTTGCCTGTCTTAATATCATTATCTAATTAGTATTGTAAGAATTTTTATATTTAAAACAGTAAAGGGGTTCGCTTTGAAAGCAGTTTGGCCAAAATTTCGTGGTTTTTACTTTAAAAGAAAGCTAGGGCCCCAGATAAGTTACAACTGCCTATTTTAGTGTTTTTTTAAAATAAACACTAAATTTTAATAAAGTAATAAAAGAATGAACGTTCTTCTGCCATTATTTGTTCATTATTTTGTTCTGCGATTTACAATCGATTGTAGTTTTGTAATATGGTGAAGGGAAGTGTATGGATGTAATGTTTACGAAGATCAGAATTGTGCAAACATGCACTTTGCAACAGAAAATGGATAACTTATTCACGTTTTTAAATACCAGAAATATATGAATCTATTTGAAGTTTCATCACAGTATTTTCGCCTACAATACGGTCCTCTTACCGGTTTATTTTCCGCAAGTGTATTTTACTGAAGACAATGCTTCAGAGGCATTGCTTCAAGAACAGTTACTACGCAGGGTTCAATACGTACTTGGCTTAATTTAAACAAATATATTGAAACAAAAAGAATTTTCATTTATCCTGAAATACCGGTTAATTATGTTTGATACAAAAGCAATAAGGGATGGAAGGCAAGAAAAATATTTAAAACTCTTGGGTTTACAAAATAGTTACTTCTGTGAATTTCTTCTGAGTTATCGTCAAATTTTTATGAGTTTCCACTAGTTACTTATATAATTGTTGACATATACTAGTAATTTTATATGATCTACGTTACTTTGGCGTTATTAAGAAGAATGCCAAATTAATTATTTGGCATTTACTGTGCATTAATGCGCACTTTTATAGAAGAATAATTGTTTCTCAATCAAATTATTAAACTCCAAACTTATATACACCCAAACCTAAAACAAGTGCTGTTGTGATGACTATCGAAATACTTAAACTGATTTTATTCCTTTTGTAATAACATTATCAGCATGGAAAAAGTTTTATAGGCAGTCTTGTTTAAAACTCATAAAAGTAGTGATGATGATGATGATGATGATTACGATTATGATGATGAGAACCATACTCATTACTGAGCGCTGACGAAGGAAGAGGATTACCCGTTACGTCCTCTTCTTCCCTGGCCAGTGACCACAGTAATGGATTCAGTTATAATTCAGTAATGGATATAGAAAGATCATGAAAGGTGATTAATACGGATGGGGTGATGGATCAGATATAGTGATATAAAAAGCAACTACAACACATTCACTTGATGAAAACACTCGTACTTTACACGGAACTCGACTCCGCAGTCTTCGGCTTCGAATCGTTAACGTAGGTCTTGAAATGAATCAGTATGTAAACTTTTGTGTTACTCAGTTTATTAGAATAATTTACTTTTATTCCAATTCTTAGACAGGACTACAGAATAATGGTAGAGTGGACTACTAAATGTATTTCCTTGACAACGTGTTGTATGGCAGCCGACGACCTTGACACATCTGAACAGCGTTATGACCCAGTTTGTGTCTGTGACGAAAGACTGTGGAGAGGCAGACCTCGATGATTCGATTACGCGAGGAGGAAGCCGATGCTTCAGGTCGAGGCATCGATCCTGCGGCGCGCGCGTGCCCGACCGTTGTCCAGGTCGCGGTCGCCCAGCGGCTGGGTGTTGTCGCCAGGCGGGCGGCAACGCCACGTTTCCCCTCAAGCCCTCTTCTCCGCCACCCGCGCCACCACTCGGCTTCACGACCCCCTTCTATAGACCGATGTTCCTAAGGATGAGCCAAAGTGACAGTTCGTGAAAACAAGTGAACATCACATGTATTTCAGAGGAGTATCCCTCCGCCACGACTGCTGTTCAACCACGCCTCTTCGTAATAGTGGCTCCTGTGAAAACATCCCTATAAAGAAGTCTAAGAGTTTCGCTTAAATACATGCACGTACGCGAGTTCGGGAAATATTTAAATTTAATTACGTATGTGGAAAATCTCGTAACATGCTCTCACAATCAGTAAAAAAAAAACTGCCACGAATGTAGATAGAAAGCTCTCAATAAGAGCTCGCCACACAACAGCGCAAAGGCCGGAACCACGTGCATCGGTATGCATCTCGCATTCAAGTGTCGATTTTAAAATAAACATAATATTTATCACACAAAAAGTAATGTCAATGTAATGTTAATAGAAAAAAAAGAATTTTTACAGAAGGGCACATAACACTGCACTTCCTCATTTCAATTATTTCTCGTGGCGCACTATATTTTTGTTGGACGAGGACATCACAAAAGGAAGCATCGAAGCCATTTACAAGTTAGCCAACTGCAAACGAATGAATGCAGGAAGGGAGTCTAATGGGCACAACGACCACAGAACCATTATGTTATGTTGCCAGCACTAGCTGTCACTTTGGCTCATCCTTAAGAAAATCGTTCTATATCCCTCTGCCCCCGCCGCACAAGCAGTCCTCTCCCTACTCCTCCCCTCCGCACGCGCCGCGAGCGAGTATTGTGTGGGCGGCAGGTGCAGAGGGGCCCGTGTTGCAGATGGGACGGAAGAGTGGGTGGCGGGGCATAGAGACTTTTAAGGGCATTGTGACAATGCAGTCCGCCTGGTGACAACGTGACTATTTTTTTTGACAAGCAGCAAGACGCCAGCAATTTTTTGACAGGAAATAGTGTGGCAGTGTGTGTGTGTGTATGTTGTGTATATGTATATGTATATATATATATATATATATATATATATATATATATATATATATATATATATATATATACCCTACGTGGTCTACCACGCCACACAATTTATTTTTCTATATTGGGGGCGTTAACCCCGGGGTGGGAACCTAAGCTTTTCGCTTTTATCCTCACTCCCCCCGCCGACGCACAAGTACGTCAATAGGCTGGTATGTGGATCCCGCCAGCACGCAGTGTGCCCTCACGGCAAACTCCTCATGCAATGCTTGGTTCTGGCAGCCTTGCCATCTCAAAGCTCCCAGCTAACCAGGCTAGTACCGGAGTCAAAACAATGCGCTTCTCACATGTCCCGGGACAAGCTCCTCATCTTCGCACAGAATATCGGGACACTACCACGACGAAGCCGAGATACCAACAGAGGGGGGGCACCAGAACCAAGGTCCGGGCGCCACGGGGCTCCCAACCCGTCGTGCGTGCGTGCGTGCGTGCGTGCCGTACGTGCGTGCCGCTCTGAAACTCAGTGTCCGGGTGGTCATCTACAACTCTCCACGAGAGTATGCGACAGCCTACGCAGCTACGAATCCCCCCCCCCTCGCCTGCGGTGAAAGCATTTGGATAAATGGATCTCGTCTGAAAAATCGCTTATTTCATTGAATAGAAATACTATAGTAATAGTTACACCCGGAACGGGAGTCATGATAAGACGTATCAGTATTTTTGTGTGAAGTGGGTTGAAAATGTTGTATTAGATGACATCAAGGATGTTTTATGTTAATTGCGGAAGCCGAAAGCCGGAGACTGGCCTTGGAATTGGAATTACGTATGTAAGGCAAGTCAAATGCTAAGGTAAAATAACACGGATTTTTTCAATTACCACCAATTACATCGCGCCTTCCACAAATTATTGATTTATCTATTTGCTTCAACTGTTTTTCCTTCAAAAAGTACTCGCTCGCGGCATCTATCGATCTACTTATATCTTCATTCCTTTCAGATGTTCTTCGTTGGCCATGTCGACGAACTACACGACATTACAATCCTTATCTTTGCAACGTGAGCAGCATTACGGAATCGGAAATGAATCTTCAAATAATTGTAGTAGTAACAGCTAGTAGATTTTAGCTTGAAGTCATGGTTGATAGGCCGTGATTCATTCGTTTTGTAAACAGTCTTAGACCAAATAAACTTCGATCATGTTGAGCACAGTAACGCTATAACACACCGTGCTAACGCAAATAATGGATTTGAACATAATGTTCATGAAAAAACAAGGAAAAGGTGTAGAAATTAATTTCAAATAATGTAAAATAGTATTAACTATATATTACTGAAAGTCTTTCCTCTTCTCTTTTTCACTTTTTTTTATTTTTCTTTCACATCTTTCGCATCATTACACATTATTAAAGACAAGTTTATGAAAAATCTATTCTTAAAGTATGTGAACAATATAAAACAAATTGGAAAGTGTAGTTTTACGAGTTAGTACAGTGAACGAGAGAAAAACGAGCCAATATCAATTTCTGAATATTTGGAATTGAAGAGAAAGTGCCATCTCTCTCATCCGGATTTGCTCTTTGCTAAATGAAGCACACCTCAAACAGATTACCTTTCCACTTGTCATGGGAGCCAACAAAGGCTGTTTGATCTGTTTCCACTCCCTTACGTCATTACGATTACGTGCTCTTCATTCGTTCTGCCAACGCTGGTTTCGGAGGACTCTACAAGCGCTGATTGATGAACGATCTCTTCACTGCTGAATTGGAAAGGTAGTTGATGAATGGAATAGTCAATCGTTTCGACTCACTTAATCCCAGCGAAATTTGCAAAAGTATTCGAGGCAAGTAATAGTAGCAAAGGCGTGCACAGAGTGGAACCAAGGGGGCGATGAATTCCCTCGAAATTTAAAAAGAGACCCCAAAGTACTACGTATTAAAACATTATTTTTATAATTATGATCAATTTATTATTTCCCCCTTTTTAAGCTGAAATTTTGTGAATTTTGATACACATTTAGGGAAGAGAATGTCAAGACCATCTGCCAACCCTATAAACGATTCAACATAAAATCAATTGCCTTTATCAATTTTATTATTAAAGTTATAGATTCATTATCCTTGCAGTATATATTATTTATGTTCTAGGAAGGTGTCATACGTGAATAAAAAAAAAGATGGAAAAGGGCGCCCAGAGTAACCCAAAATTGTTGTATTCTCCTTTTCGTTTTAGGCTGCGCATGCTTATGAAAAGTGGTAAACATGAATACCAAGTACTAACAAAGCTTTATCGTCTCCAAGAGAAAAATGTAGTAATTATGTAAATGAATCGATAAATATCCCTTGTAATCATTTTTTACGAAGCAAATATAAACTTTCATGTTTGATAAACAAAATGCGATGCTATCTTATTAATAATAAAATATTCAATGAATGAAGATTTCATGTGATTCACCTCTTAATTTAAATTGTTATTTAGAAAACAAAGTGGCAATTTATTACTTTGTTCTCTTATTATATAAATGTGTCATAATTTCAACTATGACGTAAGGACTACGTACATACGGTCTGTTTCGAATGAAAGCTTTCACCTTTATTTGCGGTGGATCTTCTCACTTTGTACTTATCTCTGAAACACGAAAAAGCTGCAGCAGCCGCTTCATTATATGAAGCATCTCTCCTCTTCCTCCATCTGCTTGCGTGCGCCAAAGCGGTTCACTTTGCGCTTTTGAGGGCAAACGCCGCGCCGCGCCGCGCCGGCGCTGAGGAGGTAGAGGAGCGGCGGCGGCGGCGGCGGCGCGAACGCCCTTGACCCTGTCGCGCGCCTCTCGCAGCGGCGCCGCCGCCGGTCCCGTAGGCAGCCAGGGTCAAGCACCATCCGGGGAAATTACGCGCTGCAGGCGCGGAGGGCGCCGCCGCCGCCGCCGCCGCCCGCGAGGCCGGAAGCTCCTCAGCCGCCAGGCGGCGGGCGACTTTTGCACGCGCAGCCACTTCCCGCCGGGCCCCGCCGCCGCCGCCGCCGCCGCCGCCGCCGCCGCCGCCGCACCGCAGCGGAATCACGGCACGCACACACGGGGCGCCGCGCGGGGCGAGACGAGGCGGGTTGGCGCCGGGCGGGTTGGCGCGGGGCGGGTTGGCGCGGGGCGGTTGACTCGAGGTGGGTTGGCGCGGTGTGGGTTGGTGCGAGGCGGGTTGGTGCGAGGCGGGTTGACGCGGGGCGGTTGACGCGGGGCGGTTGGCGCGGGGCGGTTGGCGCAGGGTGGTTGGCGCGAGGCGGGTTGGCGCAGGGTGGTTGGCGCGGGGCGGGTTGGCGCGGGGTGGTTAGCGAGGGGCGGGTTGGCGTGCAGCGGGTTGGCGAGGGTGGTTGGCGCGGGGCGGTTGGCGCGGGGCGGGTTGGCGCAGGGTGGTTGGCGCGGGGTGGTTAGCGAGGGGCGGGTTGGTGTGCAGCGGGTTGGCGAGGGTGGTTGGCGCGGGGCGGTTGGCGCGGGGTGGGTTATCGCGAGGCGGTTTGGCGCGGGGCGGCGCGGGTTGGGGCTAGGTGGCGAGGGGGGCGGGACGGAGCGGCCCGGGATAGTGCGGGCCGTGGGTGGCGCGGGGTGGGGTGGCGGCCGCCTCCCTTGTGCGAACGCCCCTCAGCTTTGCTGCACGGTGTTCGCGCTGCACTTGGCTCCTCACGCTTCCGCTCATCTCGCAACATGCTCCCTGGAGCTTTGGCGGGAGCTTCGCTTATGCCTTAATGAAGCATCTCCTGAGATTTGCGCTCCTTTCATCTCTTCATTATCTTGTTACGTTCTCTTTTTATGTTTTTCCTGTATTCTACTTTCTTTACTCTCTCAGCCTTTTTCAGTTTTCTTTATTTTTGCTGTTCTTTCTTTTTGTTTTCTCCTCCCTTTCTGTTTTCCCTCTTTTCTCATTGCTTTCTCTTTTAGGGTTTCTTTCGCTTTTCTGATATCTTTGCATATTTGTGTCTCTTTCTTTTTTCTTTTTCTTCTTTCCTGGTTACTTTCTTTTTTCTGTTTTCTAACTTGATTGTTCTTCTCTTTTTTATATGCCGAACTCTCGGCGCTCTTTTTCTCTGTCATATTCTTATCTTTTTCCTTCTTTTCAGCAAGGTGATTGCATTGCAGAAACAATATGCTCCAGAATATTTTTCTTGTTAGTAGATTTCTTGTTCGTTATCGTAAACTTAAATGTTTATGGACATCTTTTTGTTATGTACATCGCCATTTTTCAGTCCTATTTTTCAGTTCCCCTTATTGGCTCTTGTTATCAGTTTTTTGTTTCCCACTCTCGTTGCATTTCCCGAACAGATTAGTTCATTTCACGACGTCTTTTAATTTAATACAGGAAGATTTTTCTCTTTGACTTCGGAATACGATCAAATTTGCCTTCTTGGAAATCTGTCTCGATCTTCAGAACCCTATTTACCGTCAGAAGTGCTTTCATTCTCATTTTGGAGATGCGTTTTCGCTATTCATTTCACTCTTCTTTTCTTTATTTACTTTATTTATGTCTTCCCCCTCCCTTGCAATTATATCTTCATTATAGCTGATGCAGGTTCCATCATGTTTGTATTCTGTTTTCACGATCATTCTTAAATATGAACGTCAAAATTCAAATGCGCTCGTGATTTCATCTCTCGGATTGATTTCACGTTACAGTTTAACCTTGGCAAACTCTAACAACTGTCTTGTCTATAACTTTGTAAAAATACAGTATTATACATACTGTCCCTCTAAATTTTGTCTTGTCCCATACATATTTTTTACTAACATTTTCTATTTGTATTTGGATGGGACATACCTCTAAACGAAATTAATTTCCTCGAATTTTTAAATCTTTCTTTTCACAAACCAAAGTGCTGAATCTCCCGACTTCTTTCCTATTCTTGCACAATTTCTTTGCCATTCAACTCTCAAGAAAAAAGTTACCCTATTAGTTTTCGCGGCTTTTTTTTGTGGGGGGGGCCTTACTCTTATCCTCTTTTATTGAATGACACCCTTGTTTTTTATGTTCATATTTGTAATATTTTATATTTTTTTCTTTCATGCTCTCTCATTCTTATAGGATGTTGCAATCGACTCATATAATAATTTCATATCTTTACGTACATCTATTTCTTCCCAACCATGTCATCTGTCCATAGGGTTGGGCAGTATTTAAATACTTGAATTTGAAATACGGATTTTAATCTCATTTTGTATTCGAAAAACTGTATTTTTGAGTTCTTTGGGAATGTATTTTAGAGATTTAATTAAATACATAAAATAGGTGTATTAAAAAAGAAATACTTTAAATAAGACAAAGATAACTAAGATAGTTTCTTTTCGGTTTTTTCTTCTGGTAAATTGCCCTCCTTGAGACAAAAATAAAAGCTTCTTTCAGCTGTTGACCTTGAATTCTCTTCATTTTTAAATGATAAATCTAAATCATTAAAAATGCTGGACAATTATCTGATAATAAAAAAAAGTTTATTCGTCATAACACAAGTTTATGTTCATCACCGCCAGTACAACAACTGTTTTCATTTGCCAACTAGGCGTTTAATGATTCATTTGAAACATTAGTCGTTTTAAAAGGAAATTCTATTTATTGGAGTTAGACATTTTTGATATCAATATATTTGAAAGTGTTTTTGTGAAATTACGAATATATGTAAACTTGTTTTATATTTGAAACGTTTTAGCTATTGTTCACAAATTTATGACTCACAATTATTAATGTATTGTAATTGACAATTATTGTATTTACTATACTTTGAGTATTTGAAGTATTTTAAATACGTATGGTATATAGCAATTCAAAACCTAATGTATTTTGAATATGTATTTAAATACTTATCAACAAAGTATTTTGGCGAAGTATTTAATATATCAAAAACTTTTTTTGTTACCTGCAGAGTTGAATATTTTTCTTATCATCAATACTGACATACGCTTTCAATGCAACGTTTCTTCTGCAAGAATTGTTTCTTTCTCTATCAATTAGAAATGACCTCCTCATTTGAAATAAATTTCTTTTCACAAGGGTCTTCATGATAGTTTTTCATTACAAAATTTTCTAGCCTATCTTTAACATCGCATTTATTTGTCCATCTATTTTTAACTTTTTAAATTCCTTGCATTCTCCTTTTAACTACATTTTCCTTATTTCCACATTTCTGCACATTCTTACCGACTTGATGTTTCTCGTTTGTACTCTCTAGTAGCCGTCTTCAATATTTTTGTATTAATTATTGTTCTTCCTTTGACCTCGACTCCAAGAGTACTTGATTTCCTCCCTTTCGTTGCTTTCTGGGCTCTTTTTCTGCTTAATTTTCACTCCTTTTTTTCCTTTCACTCTCCCTGCTCTCAACTCACAGTAACTCTCGCCGCCTTCCTTCCGCTATTTCCGTCTCTCGTCGCTTGAGTACCCCACCGCCCCCCCGCCCCCACTCACCCGCTCTTCCGCCGCGGCGCGCCTCTTGCGCCTGCATCCTTGCCCTGCCTCATTCGGCGGCCGCCCCCACCCCCGCCCCCAGGGCCACCGCGCCGCGCCGTCTGCCGCGCCGATCCCTCCCCCGGGGGCGCGGGGGTGGGGCGTGACGTCAGCGGCGCCGTATCGAGCCGTCGCCGCCCCCTCCGCCCCGCCCCGCCCCCGCCCCCGCCCGCGGCGGCGCAACGCAGCGCGACGCAACCCGTGCGTCGTTTGCGCTGGCCCGCGACGCCGCGGCCCTCAACCCCTTTCCCCCCGCCCCGCCCCGCCCCGCCCCTCCCCGCCCCGCCCCGCCCACGCCGCCGGCGCTCCCCTGCGCGCGCGGAACAATCGCGAGCGCTTCGCCGCGGGGCTCTAAGAGCGACAACAGGACGCAACAAGTCGCCTCGTCCGTCCCCGCAGGGCGCGCCCCACCGCCACGCTGGCGGCTCTTCGGCGCTGCACTGCTGCAGGGGATGATGCGCGAAATGCTACCTTTATTAAACGTAGACTGCGTGGTGCTCTGGTAGCTCTTTTTACTTTTTGCTGGGAATCTGTAGGTATGTATGTATGTATGTATATATGTATGTGTGTGTGTATGCATGTATGTGTGTGCGTATGTATGTATGTATGTATGTGTGTATGCATGTATGTGTGTGCGTATGTATGTATGTATGTAGTGCTTGATTTATACATATTAGGTTCCGGAACGCGCCCCAGATTAATCATTAATTTTATAGAAATAGTTATATGTTGATGATATAATTTAATAACATATTCCTGAGGTACCGGAACGCCGTTCCGTCGCGTTCCGCTAGAAATCAAGCCCTGTATGTATGTATGTATGTATGTATGTATGTATGTATGTATGTATGTATGTATGTATGTATGTATGTATGTATGTATGTATGTATGTATGTATGTATGTATGTATGTATGAATGTAAGTATGAAAGCGTGCATGCGCGCGCGCGCACTTCGTGGTAGAGCTGTGGGTTTGGAGTCTATTTCTCCTAGCGAGAACTTGTTCAGCTTCATTACGAAACATACTTGAAGACCTTTTCTTTCAGAACGTGTTTCTTTTGTTTTATTTTAAAAAAATACTTTGTTCGTACGAGTATTATTTTCTTTGAGAACAATCTATTTTTAAAAAGACGTGGCCATGTTCCTTTAGAATTTCATTAGACATCGATGCTTGCAGCAGCATGAGAGAAGCTAAGCTTTGCATAGCAGAGGTCACATTCCTCATTGATCGCCAGAAATCTTCGCAAGGGGAATAGCGCCCCTTGAATTCCCCAGAATTTTGTTGAGGTGGTAGAACTGATTTAGGGAGTATAAAAGCGGGCTTCGGATTCTCTGCGAGTGAAGTGTGTTCATATTTCAAGGGGTCTGCGTGCGATTCTGAGTTGGTTGTTCTTATCCCTGATACTAAAAAAAATATTAAATCTCACGAGATCAATGAACACCGACAAAAGCATTTTTTGGTAAATCTTTCATTTAAACTAGTACGCTCTCTACACTAGTATTACACTAGTACTACACTAGTACACAGTAGTTTAGTATTCTCATACTAAAAAATTCAATATTTTTTCTAGACATTTCCTTTGTAAAAATGTTCTCTTTCCTTTCTTGTAATATAAATTCTTTTTTTTGTTTTCTTCATTCCTTATCCTACTTTAATTTCTGTATTTCTTATCGTTTCATTTTTTTAATTTCTGAAGTGCACAATACTGAAATTCTTGAAATACTTGCCTGCCTATTTTACGATAGGATTATTACAAGAGGCAATTAAAATTACCTCCAGTAATAAAAGTGTATCTTATGCAAGAGGTCGAAGAGAAGACTTTTAGTTCTATTCCAGTAAGAATCTTGTGATTCTCCCCTTCGTGTAATTGGACACGGTCAACGAATTCATTAAGATGTTGTATTCCGAGAAGTGATGAGCATCTCGTAAAATCGGAGGCCACGTACTTACAAGCTGAGAATGTCTAGTTGCGAAATGTTCAAATTGTTCACCAGAATTTCGTTATTCTGAGAGTGTATTTACGGTTATCACATACTTATATTGCAATCGTTACGTTCTTTACAAAAGATAAAATTTGTTTACGAAAATGTATGAGAGATGTATGTCAAGGCATGTTTCCACTTTCGTTTCGCGGAATATAACATGATCTTTATCTCATCGTAGCTAGAAATGCAATCGCAAGGCTCCAAGGGTCAATGCATAACTGTCATCTCCTCCATAACTCTTGTAACTAACGACAGTGTCTTGTTATTAAACATTTAAATGCTAGAAAAAGCTCTTCTTATTTTACATCTTATCGATGTTATTGTTTACAGTTTGATGTAAAAAGTAATGCATCCTTTTAGTTCTGACTCAGACGAAAATTCATTACAAGAATGCTCAAGAATGGATTTTTAGAATCGTTGGGCTTAGTATATTTTGTGAAGAATTCAAAGACAAAGTACTAAACGAATTACTAATGCTCAAATTGAATTGCAATATCGGAACTCATTTTCAAACAGTAACACATGGTTAACATACAATACCATTAATTACCTCAATATTTTTCTGATTCAACAGTTTTCAATGAATCTGACAGTTCAACATGTTGTAACTTGTAAATGTTCATGACTTAACATTATAACCCTTCCGTAACCAGTAATTGCAGTATAACCTATGTTCATAGTAATGCAATCATGTAGGAGAACTCATTTAGTGATTAAAAGAAAATAAGCTGATGAAGGGGATAGTAGTAATGCACCCTAATTGAACGTCTTTCTGCATTATGAAGATGCCCATGTCAAGATGATCTCTTCTCTTGAGATAACTACGCTCTCACGACTAAAAGCACGACGGAATGCTGGAAAATGGAGATGAAAGGGTGCAGATCGTCGCTGTATAGGCGATGCAGCGATTACGCTTGATGGAGTGAAGGCACCCGCTGGAGATGCGCGCGGAGTCGTGACGGTACCGATTTGCCGTACGAAGATATCAAGGGAACGCTGAAAAAAGAAGAAAGCGGACTAATCATCCGCAATTTATTCGTATCTAGCCCCAATACGTCTTCGGTCACCAGGAGCAACATTTGACGCTAAATGTTGGGAAAGCTCGCGTGGGCTTAATGTACTTTTGGCAACTTAGCGCTCCTTGTCCCAGACCGTCCGGTTTTACTCACATCTCCTCAACTCTTACCAGCAAATTATAAACCGGTTTTTGTTCCAAATACAAGGTTGCATTTCATGGCGGAATTATTCTCGTGTTAGGCTACCGCTTGCAAATTTTGTATTTACTTTTTACTTCAGTTTTTGTATTTACTTTATATATATATATATATATATATATATATATATATATATATATACACATACATACATACGTCATACCTTCAGAAACTTCAACTTAGAGAACGACGAGTTACAGATAATTTGAGAATCATTAAATGTTAGTAATAAATAACATTAATGTAATAAATGTAATCACTGAGAAACTGCAATCGTTTAAGTTCAAACGCTGTTGATTCATATTTTATTGTGAAGGTATGTTTTTGAAACTACACAGTCATCCCAAAGTATTCAAAACAATAAACTTAAGAACCGATAATGTGCGTTTTTAATTTACACTCACAAATTGCTTTTTGCTTTCACTGGCCGGTGAGAGACCATTAGGACTTGAAAATTGCTTTTTATATTTTCATGGTCTACCGGTGGCTCTCTTCCATTTTTGCACAGCAATACTAATGACAAATTTTAGCAACGTATTTAACTGTTTTGACAGCTTTTTCTACAGAATTGTTTGCTGTCTTTACCATTTCCAAAACTAATTTGAAAGAAGACGCTTATTGAATTGATGAAGACGTAGGAAATGCGAGTATATTAGTAAAACAATTAATGTGAGCAACATTTAGTTTTATGGGCATAACGATTTCTTTTTAGATATATACTATTATTTTCAATGCATTTCCAGCAAAGCACTCACGATATTTTTTTTTCATTTTGCACCTACATTTATAAAACTAGACTTTTTAATAAATGTTTGAGTGTGATCGGAAGACATACAAATAATTACGACAAAAATTGGCCAACTTCCACAAAGATTGGTGATTGTCTATCGCACGCTATTCAATCCCCGGATAAGATATTCTGTGGGACTATGGAATTCATACCAATTTTTTTACATTTCTTCATACTTCTTTGTTCACTTTTATTAATTAATAATGTGTAATTAGTTTCTTCTGACCAAACCTTTTGTTCTACAAAAATTCCAATGCATCAAACAAGTGAATTCATCACATTCAATCCATCACGAATTAATTCATACACATTGACAAATATATTAAATGTGCGTCCAGCTGCATCCGTGGTCTGGATCGTCGACACGCCATTGTAGCGACAACAACCTCGGGGTCAGGGACTTCAAACTTCCGGTGACGCCATATTCTCTCGTGTACATTAATGTCTGTGCGGAGTGAAAAAGAAAACTCGTAATAGGCTTGCCTACTCAGTTCTCCTCGTCAATTCTAATTTATGACTCGCTTCTCAGGGAATTAGGCATGTTTAACAAGCTTTATAAACAAGTACGTATGCACAAGTTTCTTTCTCAACCTCCGACAGTTGAAGAGAATTGGGATAGAAATTTCCAACGATCCATTTCAATTTTATCTCGCCGTTTGTGTTTAATGGCGGCCACGGTTTGTAGTGCGTGTTCACTTTACGAGAGGATGGGGTAAGTCCCCACGTTGGGACACGTGCGTACGTCAGGATAGAGTCGCACTTTCATTTACTACTTTAAAAATGTAGTTTTATGTTATTCAAGTTTGACAATATGGCCTTCGGTAGTGAAATATATATTATTCTGTCGCATTTCTGCAAGGCTGTAGGTATTTCTCTAATAACAAACTTCACACTTAAAGAGTTTATTCAAATATTCCAACATTTCAAAAAATTAAATTTAAATATCGTTCTCATTTCTAGAAATTTTAAGAATCTTCAGTCAAATGTGGCTGTTTTTTCAGTCTTCAATCGGAGTGTTTAATAACAGATCATGTATTTTTGATTAAAAATGTGTTAATTTTTAGTAACAGCAGGTTAGAACATGCTTGGATACTTGAGTACCCTAGAAGACCGTAACACCTAATGACTGCATTGAAAATAGCACACATCGCATCTGCTTGCAGCGATGTGCATTCCTTATAAAGTCTCAACGACATAGAGAGCTTCCCAATAGCGGGATGAGATTCCGTTGCCGCTCCCACCGAGTCGTTGAATCGGCCGGCAGTGAGGCCGGCTGCAGCGCTCCTCTGCGGGGACAAAATCCCGGGAGCGCGGCGTCGTCGCATCGGCCGAGCCAGGCCGGGGCCACGTCCGGACGCGCCGGTTTTTGCAGCGGCCGGCAGAGGCTGGTGCGCGTCGCCGCGTTTCTCCAGCCCATCAGGAGCGCACGAGGCAACGGCGGCGGCGGCGGCGGCTTTCTCCTCACTGTCACTGCCGCGCGCGCGTTCGCATCCCCGTCGATGCCGCTGCCGCCGGCGGCGGCGACGCGTGCCCGCCCCGGCGAGCCCCGCCCCTCTCCCCAACTCCCCGCGCCCCGCGACCCGCTCCCCGCTCCCCGCTCCCCGCGTCCCGCTCCCCGCGCCCCACTCCCCGCTCCCCGCGCCCCGTTCCCCGCGCCCCGCTCCCGCGCCCCGCACCCCGCGCAACGCACCCCACTCCCCGCGCCCCGCGCCCCGCTCCCCGCGCCCCGTGCCCCGCGCCCCGCACCCCGCGCAACGCGCCCCGCTCCCTGCGCCCCGCGCCCCGCGCCCCGTTCCCCGCGGCCCGCTCCCCGCGCCCCGCTCCCCGCGCGTCGCTCCCCGCTCCGCTCCGACCCGCTCGCCGCTTCGGCTGTCGAGGAATGAGCGGACTTGGCGACTCCGCCGCGCACGATGCCAAGCGGCGCGCTGCATTCTGAGAAACGAGTACAGGCCGCAGGGACGGCAAGAACAGAGGAAACGCATTGGAAAGCTATTTTGCGCAAATAATTATGGAGTGATTAAATGTTTCCTAGAGGATACACAATTTACGATGCGGTATGCGGGTCGCTGAAGGAACTGGTTTCGTGAACTTTATAGAAATATGGATACATTCTGTGACGAAGCGCTTTAAGCATACGAATGACAAGATTGTTGCAAATCAATAATTAGCAATTGTTGCAAAAATAATTATTTGCAACTAAAATAATATTTGCAGTAGAATATTAGATCACTTGAGAGAATAAATGTTTTGATAAATGTTTTGTCTGGAAATGAGTATGAATGCAATGATTCATACTTTCATGATTTTTTGTAATACTTAACTGATATAACGAAATAACGCAACCAAACCTACGAACGAAAAGCCATTACTTTTTACTAAAGTATATTCCGAATATTACAGTTGCCGTTCGTTAAGGGCAATTGGAAACAAATGAGTTGTTGTTAAAAATGGCGAATGAGTACTTCTACTCGAAGAATATGTACTTGCTATTTTCATGAGTTTTTTTTCTTATAAGAAGGTGGAATTACTAAAAGTATTGAACGGTACATGGCCAATATCACAAATGTCTGACTTGGTTGTTCATTTGCTCCGCATCGACCCACTGAAGATCGTACCTAAAATCCTGAATTGAATTGAAACCTAATGATGTTTGTCTGAGACTTTACACAACGCTTTGCTGCTCGAGGAGCATATGGCAAGTGCAGGCGTCAGAAGGCTTCCGGTGCGCCACGCGCTGGGAGGCGCTGAGCGTCGGTGGCGTCGGCGTCGGCGTCGGCGTCGCGTCGGCTGCAGAGCTGGGCGCCGCTCCGCTCGGGTGCGCGGCGGCGGAAGCGGTCGAGACGCACGCCGCGTGTTTTGCTCCGCCAGTGCTAACGGGCGCCACCAATGCCAGAGTCTTCGTGGCAATAGACGCTGCGGCAGCGACAGTCGTGTAATGGCATAGCCTTCGGAATTGACATTAGAACCGGTATCCTGACAAGCGCAGTGAGGAGGAAATGAATGTGAACGTGGATTCTGAAACAGAGGCAGAAATGGTGACGAAGGATCGAGTAGAGGGTGTGACGGCAATGAGGACGGCGGTGGTGGCAGAGGTGATATCAGAGTCCTGAGTTGGAGGGATGGTAAGGGTGGTCCTGTAGGTGCAGCTGGAGTGACGCTGCAGTGACCTTATTTCGGCATCGGTCAAAAGTGTGGCCGGAGGAGAGGCCAGAGGAGAGACCAGAGGAGAGACCAGAGGAGAGGCAGGAGGTGAGGCCGGAGGAGATGCCGGAGGAGAGGCCGGAGGTGAGGCCGGAGGAGAGGCCGGAGGAGAGGCCGGAGGAGAGGCCAGAGGAGAGACCAGAGGAGAGACCAGAGGAGAGGCAGGAGGTGAGGCCGGAGGAGAGGCCGGAGGAGAGGCCGGAGGAGAGACCGGAGGAGAGGCCGGAGGAGAGGCCGGAGGAGAGGCCGGAGGAGAGACCGGAGGAGAGGCCGGAGGAGAGGCCGGAGGAGAGGCCGGAGGAGAGGCCGGAGGAGAGGCCGGAGGAGAGGCCGGAGGAGAGGCCGGAGGAGAGGCCGGAGGAGAGACCGGAGGAGAGGCCGGAGGTGAGGCCGGAGGAGAGGCCGGAGGAGAGGCCGGAGGAGAGACCGGAGGAGAGGCCGGAGCAGAGGCCGGAGCAGAGGCCGGAGCAGAGGCCGGAGCAGAGGCCGGAGCAGAGGCCGGAGCAGAGGCCGGAGCAGAGGCCGGAGCAGAGGCCGGAGCAGAGGCCGGAGCAGAGGCCGGAGGAGAGGTCAGAGGAGAGGCCGGTGGTGAGGCCGGTGGTGAGGCCGGAGGAGAAACCGGAGGAGAGGCCGGAGATGACGCCGGAGGTGACGCCGGGGATGAGGCCAGGAGTGTGACTGTATAGAGGTGAAGCAGCAGAGGCCGTAATTAAAGGAGCAGATGCGAAGCGACGAGATAGTGCTGGTGTGAGGGTAGAAGTGGAGGTGACAGCGAAAATGAAGTCAGGAACGACAGTTGCGACAACGCGGCGACATTTACTTAAACTTATAGAGGGTTATACAATTGTACTGGTAGTAATAACAAAGAACACGAAAGATGGAAGCTACGGCAAGGACTAAGCTGAATCCAGCGGTGAATGCGGCGGCTTTCGTGGCGGTGACGACGACGGCGGCTGCAGCGGTGACGGCGGCGGCGGCGGCGGCGGCGGCGTCGGCGACGGCGGCGGCGGCGGCGGCGGCGGCGGCGTTGACGATGGCGGCGGTGGTGGCGGTGTTGACGATGGCGGCGGCGGCGGCGGCGGCGGCGGCGGTGGTGGCGGCGGCGGCGATGAAGATGGCGGAGGCGGTGGGGACGGCGGCGGCAGCTGCTCGGCGATGCTGCCGTCGCTCGAGGTCAGCGTTCGTGCGGGCCGACCGTGAACCACGATGCGTCTGTCCCGCCCCCGCCGTCGCGCCGCCCAGTCGTCTTGCCGACATGTGCGAGTCGTGTTGGCGACGTGCTCTGCTTGACGCTCGTCAGGCGAGGACGCCGCTGGAAGAGTGGATGGCCGGTTGTCCTCGATTCGTTAAAGCTCCCTCGTACGCAGTGTAATGCGCTGTTGCAGCGTGCTATTCTCGGCGTTGAGCTTAGATGCCTTTTTCTCACTGTCAATTGGATGCATTGCTGGTTGAGGCTGTTATGTTACAATTGCAAAATTTTCGGGAAACAAGGGGTTGTTGATTTATTCTTTTAAATATCGAAGCGATCATTTCTAGCTTACATTTTGACAATTTGAATAATCCTTTGAAATAGGTTTAGAATAATTATTGATGTTGAATTATACAAAATGCATAGAAATCCAATAAAACCTTCCTTATTAAACCAAACTCATTGTGGTATATCATATGTGGGGTCGGTGTTTCTGCTCTTCCCCCTGCTCCTCCTCCTCCTTCTTCTCCTTCTTCTTCTTCTTCTTCTTCTTCTTCTTCTTCTCTACTATGTCGGAATAGGTTGTATTGTATATTTCCATACCACGGCATCTTAATTTTATCATGAATGATGTCTAATGCCTAGATAAATTATTAAATTACGTTATTTATAGGAATCGTAAAACAGTGTTTAAATGTTATTAGTTAGTTTTGTGAACCACTGTTTTCGTTTAATTTTAATTTTCTGTCATAGAACGCAGTTTTAGTTAACAGGAATTTCAGTTTAATTTTAATTTCTACTAATTTTTACTTCTTAACTGGCGGATGTAGAGATAAGGTGTTAAAAAGAATGCTAACTTGTGCATTCATATTTTCGGATTCGTTTTATTTAAAATGGTTTCTAATCTCATTATTCGTAACATTGTCGATTCTTTACGTTTTCATCTTTTAATAGTTAATGACGAAATCGTGTTAGATCCATTTTAATATTTTAGATAGGTTAGTTGTGTCAGAGAAATTTATTTTTCATTAAGTTATTTGGTAAATTCTACTTTATTTATTAAGTGTGATTTTTAAGAACTATGTAAGTGTTTTAATATATTTGCATTACATGCCTTGCACGTATATAAAGAAGCGAGTCATCATTTATTGACACAGAACATATAAGTAAACATACATAAGTTAACATACATTTTATTCAGATGTAAAACCTCGACCAGCACACATAGACAAAAAATGACAGTCACATTGGTTTCCCCTTTTAAATCAAATTTAGGTGCGTGAATGAAATGTAAGTAATTAATGTAAGATTCATTATAATTCTTTTTCAATGTAAGGATTTGGAGGAAAAAAGTCTTACTTTAAGAATTAAAGTAAATCCAACTACGCGATGCTTTTAGTGAGCTGTAAATCTTCAAACGTTTCCGAGTCCTTGTGTTCTCGAGAGATAATTGTAAACTATTGTTGTAAAGCTCATTGGAATGTCAATTAATATTTTTTAATTTAATGTGGTGATCGCATTAGATAATTAATTGAAATCAAATAATATAACTTTGGAAAGATGTAATTTACTTTGAACAATTCACCAATCTAACTGTTGGATTCTTGACTCTTTCCCACCTCCAATCCTTTATCATGGACGGATAAAAGGAAAGCCACTCTGCTTCTCGTTCGAAACTTTTCTTTTAGTTTTCCTTCAGGTAAAACTTTAAAAAAGAGTAAAAAAAGGGTGATGAATTTCTTTCGACAAGTTCCTAGCCTTTCATATCCACTAATTGAATAAACTTTGCGCTGGCGCGGTATTTTCTCTTCAAAACCACGCAGATTTTGGTTGCTAATATCGAATTTTAATAAGCATGTATTCGCAATTTTCCGGAGGGTACTATTAATGACGTTACACAAGTGAAATTATTGCTTATTGCATAAGAGGGAAGGAAATTAGAGGCAGGACGGTGAAATCTAAAACATTATCGTTTAATACCGAATATGCAATAAAACGCTAAGTTTATTCCCAAAGTAAGCACTTCCACGACTTAACAGTGCGAGTTCTGCAAACTCATTTGAAAGGAGGGGAAACGAACCTCGCACGTCTTGGAGTTGGTTAGATTGTCAATTTTCAATACACCCCTATCGTGCGGGTTGCATAAGTAAGAGATCATCATGTAAGCAGAAAAGACCGAATATATCAACACGACGTGTAGGAAAGAATACACTCAAAGGAATTAAACATTAAGGGTGAAATGAAGCAATAAAAATTATGAAAGTACAGTCTTTGTTTAATCATGAAGATCTCGTTTTATTAATGTAACGATTATGTACATCATTAACAATTATATTCCGTATAACGTACTCATGCCGACCTGGTTGGCCGAAGTGGCTAAGAGCGAGTACCGACTCAGCGCTTCGTTCCGAAGGGTCGCGGGTTCGAGTCCCGCCTTGGGCATGGCTGTTTGTCCCTTGACTTTGTGTGTGTGTTGTCGCGGATGGCCTCGCGTTCTGCTGACCCCAGATCAGAGGAGCCCGCAAGAGTGTTTGTCTAGTGTATGGTCGAATATGCGTCCCTTCGGGACGTAAAGGGCAACCGGCTGTCGGCTGAATACAAGCCCTAGGGAAAAAAATAACGTACTCATAATATTACAGCTATCATGAGGAAATCTATCACCAAGCTGCTTGAGTCAATTCCTAAACATGTACTTCCGTCGAAATCTGACATCGATTTTTTGCTGCATTACATAACTTTTGTATATTCCTACAGATTCGAGAAAAGTAAAATGTATTTTAAGATGAAATAAATTTTCGTTAATATTAAATTTTAAAAAAAGTTATGAAAATAAATCTAAACAAAAGTATGTTTTGTCATTTTACAAAACAGAAGTCCGTACAAACGATGGGTGTACCATATTTTGATAAAAAAGAAGAGGATGTTAATGAAAGTACGAGCATGTAAATAATAAGAGGAGAAAGAAAATGAAAATATTGTGCGAACAAAACAATCGCCAAGTAAAAAGGGTCTTGGTAGCGGACGGCAATCGATCGGAAGCTGAACGCGGTGATATTTCCCCTGTGAAGTTAATTTCCCGGAGCGAGACGAGAATGAGAGGGGCGGGGCGGGGCGGGGCGGGGAGGGGCGGGGCGGGGCGGAGGTGGTGCGCCCCGCCATCAGCTCACTGAGCGCACCATCGCGTCGCGCCTCGCCAAGCAGCGCACTCCGGGTTGCTGCAGGGAATAATGGCGCCGCTCTCAGGGCGCTCAAACGCCAATTTGCACTCGTTATAGCTCTTATTGCTCGCGAAGCGGTAGAAGATTCACTCCGTCGGGATCTGTCTGGTGTCATTTGATTCAAAATGAAGAATTGCTCTCCAGCTCCTTAACTGTTTCTTTCAATACTTTCTCGGCACGGTTTGTTTTTTTTCTGGTTATGTTCCTGCAATTCAGTGAGCATTGTTGTCTATTTTTTTAAATAAATATTTTTATTTGATGAGTCAAGTGGCTAGTCTTTCTAATTCTTTTATAAAGATTAGCTTAATACTATTTCAGCATACAAAATAAAATGGTTGCTAAAATACGTAATATCAATGGAGTAATAGGTGAAGAAATTGAAATACTTGTTAAAACATTTATGGAGATTTCAGTATGTTAGACATAGAACAATGAAAATTAAGTTCTTGTTTCTTACTCTTCTAGACAAGTACTTAAATATCGTATTTTAAAGGATCATTACTTTCTCTTTCTTCGACGTTCATCGAACTTTCAAAGCATTCTCTTCGTAATAATAGTCTTATTTTATGTTAATGGATACTGTTTACGTTTTATCGCTGGTCATTGTAAACGTACAGATGTCAGATTGAGCGCCACTTCATTGCTGAAACCACGAATGGAATGGAACCATTACGAAGGAATGTCTGCAATTTGTAGAAAGTGGTAGCATTTAACTCTAAGAATTGCTGACAATCTCTAAGAAGATTAGCTGTAAGAATAACCTACAGAATATGCTGTGTGGGAAAATGTCATTATGTGCGATTACCTTGTCTCTGAAATTCATCTGCATTGTAGACACTAATACATCACCTTGATCGCCAATAGTTGGCCCTGTATTCCTTTTTCTTTACACTTCTCTGTTTGCCCCGTCCATCCTCACTTAGTATTTAAATGTTAGGAAAGTAGATTCTGCTGGAAGCGGACTAACGTTTTTGTCGGGTTGTGGGGTTAGAAAACATATAGCAGTCTCTCAGGTTAGAGCTAGCTTCTAACAAGTGGGGGAATTTTTGCACTACAAACTGTAGCTTTATAATAGATCGTTCTAATAAAATAATTAGTATTGAACGAGAGTTTGTACTTTCATCCTAGTAGTACAGACTCAAACTACGACAGAACAATCCTGATAGTCTGAATACATGTTTTCTAAGGGGATCTTTTAATGTTCTGTACCCTTTCCGGGAACTTAATCACGATTTCAGAGTTCACGATCTTCTCAGGAAGAGAAACGCCCCCTTGTTCCAGAGCGAGTCCAAATGCATTCGCGATCTCTTGCCAACCTGCGTCTCACGTGAGGCATGTCGGCTGACCTCGAGCCGGTTCGGGCGACCTCTCCGCGGGCCACCGGCTTCGCCCGCGCCAGCCCTTGGCCGCGGGCGCGGGTGCGGGCGCGGGCGTGGGCGCGGGCGCGGGCGTGGGCGCGGCGGACGCGGGGCAGCCTTCCAAGCGCGTGCGAGACTGTGCCCCAGACTCCTGGTCGCGCGCCACGGAAAGAGAGAGACAGAGACAGACACAGACACAGGCGGACGGAGACGGGACAATGTGACGGGCCGCCTGCCCTTCACCGAAGGCTCCGCGAAGGCCAGGCGCCCTGCACCGGAAACGGAGACGCTCGCGTGGGAGTGGCGCGAGACGCGGCCGCCCGAGAAACCGTTCGCTGCTGTGCGTATTCTCCGCTTCCTTCCGGTTGGCAGCATTGCCGCGATTAGCGGCTGTTTCTCACGGGGTACGTTCGTTAACAATGTATTTCACTTCTCACTACGTTACTTGTTCTGGAGGAGTATTGTTAGGACAGAAGTTGGGAGACAGTTAATCTTAAAAGCTCATTACGTTTTATTATATTTATTTCTGAACATGCAATAAGTTCGCGTGTTTTAGTGTAAATGTAGTTTTTAACATAAATAACACTCAGCGTAGAAACAAAGATTTAAACTGACTACATTGAATTGAAACTTTTTTATTAATACTTGCAAATACTCAAAACTGTTATGAAACTATGAATTCAGGTTATCTCCCTAGGAAATTTTCTAAATAAAACTGATGTTTCAAAAATATCGTTATTTACGCAGAAATATAAATTCTATTTGATTTGATTTATTTTCATTATTTTCAACATTTAGTAAAACGTATGGCGGAGAAGTATAATCTGCGTATGTTTTCTCGAGGTTCAAAACTTCTGCCCCACCCTTTTACTATTGTGATTATTTATTTACTTTTACTATTGTAATTATGGCACTGAAATTAAAAAAAAATTAAAGACTGTTTCCACCTCTGTGGATTTGGTACGAGAATCATGGAATTTTAAATACGCAGAAGACTGAAAGAAAAGGGACTCGTGATAAAAATTGGAGAAACTGTTGGAGCATTCCACAAGCAAGTGCAACAAACCCTCGCGCCTGCCTTGGAGGCGGAACTCTCCTCAAGGCATGTAACGCCGTGCGCGCGCCCTGGCAGACAGCGAGTGCGGGCGGAGCGGGGCGGGAACCGCAGGTTGGGCGCGTCTCAGCCGAGCGTGTGGGAGCGGCCGCAAAGCGGGAAGTCTTCTGCACCTCCCCTCCCCCTCCAGCATTAATAAGCAGGGGATTTTCACAGGCGGCGAAATCGACACTCGAGGAGAACCCGCGAACGGAATACAAGGCTGGGATCCCGCGGCTGCGAACGGCTTCTTGGTCGTTCCCGTGTTAGGATTAACGAGCTCTGCAAGCGAGAGAAATAAGATTCTGAAGCTGTTCTTCGAATATGCATAATACCACCCGGCAGACAATAAGAAAACAACTCGTTTAATACGACGAAAATTATTTCTCAATTTCAACGGTAAAAAATGGAATTTATTATTGTAATAAACTTTAAAGAATATTTTGAAAAAGACTCGAAAAAGAATTGTTTAAATAAATCAAATATGTCGATTTACAAAAAAATGTTAATGCAAACAATTTATAAAATCATGAATGATTTGAATGTATATGGCTACAATCTTTTGCGGAACCTATATCAGTGTAGTAAAGTGCTTATCCCTGCGGCAGTCTGAACTCGTCTTAAGGTCGGCTGACAACTTACACGAACATGAATATTTAGTTTTCAAAGCAATATAATGCTAAATGTAAAAATGGTTTTGATTTATTGATTTTTTCGTGTTTCCGGGCGCGTCAACTGCTTCGGTCATTAGTCCCGTTAGTGTAGTGCATGTTTTTTCTCGGGAGATGGCGAGATCCGGCGCCGACCTACCGTCCGCTAGTGGGGTTTCCCCCTGATCAGGACTCTCCTACCAGCGGGGTACCGCCCCAGCCGGGACTAGCTCTAAGCTCCCGACCGATCTCCCAGAATGTGGTAGTGTAGTGCATGTTAGTGTCATGTGTGTGTAAGGGGAGAGGATGGGACAGGACAAGGAAGAGGAACGAAAGACCGAGCGCGGTCCGTGGTCCGTTTGGTACTGCTCCGGCACTCGCCTGATGTTGATCGAATAAACCACGAAAATCTACCGATCAGAGCAACCAGCCGCTAGAATTCTCCTCCAGACAGCGACTGAATTCGACCTAGTTGAAAAGCTAGGGTCGAAAATCCTGCCGCCGTCAGGACTCGAACCTAGGAGCTCCCGGTTGTAAAAATGGTAAGTCAATTATTATTAGAGAATAAATGCATTGTTACTATCTAGCGATTTTTATAGTCGTAAAGCAGATGCATTATTAGTGTAGAAGAACCCGCAGACAGTGAAACTAACTCAAGGGAAAAAAAGTCGTGGAGAGAAGACGCTCATAGAACTGGGATACAACAGTTGTATGAGGAACTTCCTTGTGGAAGGGCATGTACTTCCAAGCATTCCCAGGCAGTGTATTTCCACGCTTCGCGTGTGAGCAGAGCTGGTCGTGGCGGCGCGGTGTTTGTGGTTCGAAAAGTAAAGAAACTGCGCTGTCAATAAATTAGCACTAACGAGCCATTGCATGCGGATACAACGCTTCGATGAATCAAGTCCGATCGTTCTGTTTGCTAACAATTTACGTTCCTGTTGAGGTAACTGGTTCCTGCGATATCGTGAACGCTGCAAGGACGTTATTAGATGTTTCGAATCATAATTCCAGCGCTACTTCTAGTTTACGTGGTCACGAAATCGCAGATTACGGTTCAGTTTCGTGAAAGGTAATCGAGAACTTCCGCGATACTGTTCAGTGAAATAGGAGGTAGACAAGGGTGGGGCGTGTTTGTTTGAGGTATTTCTTATAGACATGCTCGGGCGATCGCGTCTGCATTGTGTAGAGGGCAATGCATTCTTTGCAGGTTTAAAGAGGACAAGGATTATTGTGCACACATGCCAGCCGATATTCGTAGCGAAGTGAATATAACAAAGGTTGTATATTATACGCATCATTAATATAAATATCTCGTAGAAATTAGCGCTCGTGTACCAGTTATTGAACTTGTATTCAAAATCTGTATATACAGGATGTGTGGGGAGGAAACGTTGAAACTTCTAAAATAAGCTCTTAAGACAATTTTAAGCATATTTTGTCCAATAAACTACATGGTTATTCTAAATGATTAAGCCACAATAAGCACTTAAAGATGTTTTGAAAAAATGCTTTCTAGAAAAACTTTGCATTGCAGAAGCATAGAAACACCCCGGAGAGATGTAAATTGTTCCTTACTTACCAAAGAAATGAATATATTTGTTCAGAAAGAAAATTTAACCCTGAAATAAAAAAACACTCAATTTACACAATTCGACTACTCATTTTATTTAATTTTTCTTTCTGGACAAATATATTAATTTATTTTATATTTTAATAAACAATTTACATGTTTCCGGAGTATTTTTATGCTTCTGTAATTAAAATTTTTACATAGAAAGCATTTTCAAACCAACTTTTGAGTGCTTATTGCGGCTGTCATTCAGAATATCCAAGTAGTTTATTAGACAAAATATTCTTAAAATTGTCTTAAGAGGTTATATTCGAAGTTTCAACGTTTCCTCCCTGGACACCCTAAATTTAATGTAAGAAATGCAATGTAAGAAATCTCGTAAATGTAAGAGTATATTGTAATGAAATTTACCTATTTAATGTAAATAATGTAATGTCAGAAATTGCGTAAAATTGGAAACTCGAAAATGACTTTCAGTATCGTTAACCTATCTATAGAAAAAACGAAGTTTCGTAATTGAGAATATGACAATGTACACGAGCTTTTAATTAGTTCAGATGACAGTAGTAGTAGGAGTAATGTTCTAAGAAACGATCGTCAATTTAAAAATACTTGCCTATCCATAAACACCAATTGTAACATCTGTTACTGTTTCGATGCACGAGTTTCTAATTGCGGAATTATCGTAATATTCACAAATGTGCAAAAGAAGTTTTCACTCCTACACTCGATATGTTTTATCATATGTCAATTTCCTCGTTTTTTCTAATAAGATCAGCAGTTGGTTGCTGCTTTATATATTACACATTATTTTCTACTAAAAATCTAACAAAAGAAAAAACAATGCTAATAAAAATGGATTACAATATAATACTCTACAAGTCTAAACAAAAGGTTATTATTAACTCTGGTTCTTACATTTATTTATATTTGCATGGGGGACATCTTGCGGATAGGAAGTATGGATTTCCTCAAACCATTGTTTTGTATTAGATGGTATGGAATACACCTTTGTGAAATTTTGATTTAATTCTAGGTTTTCTTGGACCATTTCTACTGAGATTGAAGGTGTTTGTGCTTGTGCATTGGTTTAACTAGTTTAAAATTTGTTAACGAGTTTTGATAGGTATTCAGATAGTAACGGTATTTTTAGTTCATATTGAATTTGTTCGTTTGTAATACACCAGGGAGATTTCATAGACAGTCGAAGGAATTTGTTCTCAATTATTTGTAGCCTTTTATGTAATAATTTGGAGGATCGTCCCCAAATCGCACATGCATATGAAATTGAGGTTCTTACAATTGATTTGTGTATTGATAGGGCAATTACTGTTTTCTTGTTGATGAGTGGTTATAGTTTGACATTTTTTTTGCTTTGTAGATTTTTCTATTTTCAGTATATTTTCTTTCCAGTTTAACTTTGTATCAAAATATAAACCAAGATATTTAATTGCTTTTGATTTGCCTGTCCAGGCTATTGGGGTATTTTGAATTTTTAGTGATGATAAGATGAATAATTTTCTAAAGACTTTGCAAGCTGTTTTAGAAGTGTTTAGAGCTATTGTCCATTTCTGTGTCCAGCTCAAAAAAAAAATTAAGATCTTCTTGTAGCTTGAGCTTTCCTCCTCCTCAGTAGTTACTGTCGGGAATAAATACGGTGGTGTCAATCAATTTGCTATTCCGTTGCGGGCGGAGAGTTTGGCAGCCGAGTGCACCCGTCCGCGCTCAGGCGCAACGCCTCGCCGCCGCCGGCGCAACGGAGGTTTTTGAACGCGCCCCCGCGACAGCTGAATAGCGGCGTTCCGCCATTAGCCCGGTTTCCCACGCGGCGTCGCCGTTGCCCGGTGACCGACCTACGCCTCCGCTCCGGGTGCGAAGTGCACGCCGCCGCCGCTCTGGTGACTCGCGGCGGCCGCGAGAACTTTGCGACAGAAAAACGCTGTCTCGGCGGGGAGGAAAAGACTGCGGAAAGGAGACGTTGCACGTTTTGCGACGGCTTCGGCGGCGCCGATGAAATGGACAGAAGTTGGTTCCGCGAACGTTGCGTAACAGAGGACTGCCACTTTCCCACTGCTTTCCAAGTTGGGCTCTTCAGGGCCGTGTTGTTTTCGTGAGTCACGGGACCCGGAGTGATTTACTATAGTGTGTGTAGAACCAGTCCTTGTAGGTTTCGGAAATTTCGGTTCATTTGGTGCGGTTTGGGTTTTTCATCATGACTCATATCCTCTTGTTAGTGTCGCGTAGTACGTGTCACTTGCTTTTGAATTTTGTATGATGACTAGGGGACGGATTTTGATGACCTAAATCATCACCAAATGATGTTTATGATGATGCTCTTAAAACGTTTCAGAAATGACCTAAAACCAAAGAAAAGTGACGTAGAAAATATTAACAACACCGGTTCGGATGAACAACTCAAGCAGTTGGATACGTTACTGATGTGATCGATGCTTCTTCCATAGGTACAAGTAAATTCATCTTGCAAACTTTTGGTTTGGACTGTTATTTACCAGGAAATTTCTTTCTTCAGTTATCCCGAAATCGGCCAAACCGTCAGTGGCGCTGATAGGACTCGTAGGAACCTTAGATTACATACTGACAACAGCTGTCATTACAATTTCTGGGCGAAGAAATCGAATAGGCTACTCAGGAATTCTGTGGAGAACATTTGTTGCATCTCGTAAACATGATTTGAAGCAAGCCTCATAAAATGATTTTAAAATCGACGAAATCAGCAAAAATGCGTTAAAAATTACGGAAAGAAGAAAACATTACTTATTAGTTGAAATCGACAAGAAAAAAAATGCCTTTTCATTAAAATCCTCCAAATGATGATTTTATGAAATTCTCTTAAACAATACAGTCAAAAAACTGCAGACTGCAAAGTAACAAAAGTGTTAATTTGGTTAAAATTAGATTACGGTTTTAGATGTTGAACCTGACTACCTGCTTTACGAACATGACACATTAGATCCAGAAAGGCTGGTAAATCTCAGAAGCCTGAAGGAAAAAAGGAGGAGAGAAACACCATACATTTACAATGTATAGATAAGGAAACTACGTACTAATTTTTTTATGTGATGAGTTATGGCGGTTTATGCGAACGAACAAAGAGAATGAGCTCCTTTTTCGCAGTAATTATATTTTAGAAATTAGAATAGCTAAATAACAATTTCTTGCATAAAATGTCAATTTTGAAATAACTAGTATATCTTTTAAATATGTAATATGTAAATATGTAATTATGCGCGTTGTTGTATAATAACAATCATTGAATAGAGGTAAGAAAGAGATGCTTGTAAGTAATCGGACAAGGGATGATTTGTTACAAAACGGAACATTTAGATGTGTTTCAAGTGAATGAATTAAAGTCCTCTTTCTGGTATTTGAGAAAATTATTTAATGACTCCGCAGTGTAGTTCATACTTTTTTATTTTCTAAACCTTGAATATTAGACAAAATGAAAAAAACAATAGTGAATTTCAACTATGCAAAGCCGAAAATTGTACTCATAAATACTAAGGCGGTCATTTACATTGTCTCCTCCCAGGAATTTCTGGCTTGCGTGTAGTGACGAAAGTCTGATTATAGTCCATTAACCGAAGCCTTAAAAACTAACTTGTTAGTGGACGAGGTTCTCAATCTGTTTCTATGACCACCCAAAGCATAAATGAGAAAATATGAAAAGTCATTAAGGTATAGAAGGTAAGTACCTTCCTCGAAGCTAATAGTACCATGTCTTCACAAGTTTTAATGCAAATATTTAATGCAGTATTCCGTGCTGAAATCCAATTTCGACTTTTTCTCTGATCTTTAAGTAATTATTTGTTGTTTTTTTTAAATTAAGATGACATTACTTTAACTTGATGTAGTGTCAGTGGTGATTGATTACAACTTCATTACGGGTACCCTCTTCATTACCATACTTATGAATCAAATCCTAGGGACAAGTGATAAAAGAGCGCTAACGCGAAGGAATTAACAGCTGCCTGTCTCGTTAGACCTCGTTGGAATGCAATGAGTGGAAACGAATTACATCCTGCACCTGCTCCCGCGGAGCAGGCCGATCCTATCCATATGCAGTAATTTTCGACCTTCGTTCTCGACAGTGCGGCGCGGCGCGGCACGGCACGACACGGCGCATGCCTGTTCCTCCTTGTGCCCGCTTGTGACGCAAGGCCTTGTGACGCGACTGGCGCCCGACGGAGGCCTTCGATTGCAACTCAGTGCATTGGTGGGGGCTCATGGCTCGGCTGTAATGGGCAATGAGACTTTTATGAGTAACTACTTTAAATTCCAGAAAAAAAGTCGTACGTGAGTTCGGATACCTCGCCCCGTCGGAGGCCACTAGTTGTGGAGTGCGCTTATGGTTTGACAGTGACCATCCCACTGAAGAAATTAACACCAAAAAAACCGGGAGCGGTAGCTCAGTGCATCAACTGATGTCACTGCAGCGCCTCTGACCGGAAGGTCCTAGGTTCGAGTCCTGACAGCGGCAGGATTTTCGACACTCGCTTTTCAGCTAGGTCGAATTCAGTCGCTGCATGGAAGAGAATTCTAGCGGCCGGCTGCTCTGATCGGTAGTTTTCCGTGGTTTCTCCGATCAACACCAGGCGAATGCCGGAGCAGTAGCCTACCAAACGGGCCACGGACCGCGCGCGATCTGCCCTTCCTCTTCCTTGTCCTATCCTCTCCTCTTACACTCACACACTTACCCAGCTGGGGCGGTGCCCCGCTGGTGGGAGAGTCCTGGTTAGGGGGAAAGCCCACTAGTCGACGGTAGGTCGGTGCCGGATCTCGCCATCCAGCGGGGGAAGATCACCGTCATCTCCCGAGAACAAACATGCACTGCACTAACGGGACTAATGACCGAAGTAGTTGACTGGTTGTGGAGTGCGCTTACAGTTTGACAATGACCATCCCACTGATGAAATTAACACCAAAAACATTTTCTCAGCAAAGCGTTTAATATGCATCTACCTCAATCAGGGGGTGGATGACAAAAAAATTGTTGCTTTACCGATCCGACTTTTATAACACATTTCTCTTATGCCCAACAATAATGTATCAAAAATCAGTCACAGGAGGTGGTGAAACCATATGATATGGTTGAACCAACAAGATTAAGGAAGTTGAAATTTGGAAATTTTCAGATAAATTACTCGTCGCTTTGCAACTCGGGAGTTTATCGGATATTTCCAAACCACCCGTAATATGAATATCATACATAAATATCGTTTTACGAATAACTAGTATAAATTCAAGAAACATTGCAACCTCATATGTTAGTTTGGATATCGCGCCCTATTGGAGGCATTCGATTCCAAAGCGTGTATTGGCGGGGATGTTGTCAAGTGATGAGGGCACTGTTGCTTTGGCTGTAATGAGCAATGATCTCTTCAACTATATAAAAAATTCAAGAAATTATTAACTTATATGTGAGTGTGGATACCGCGTAAAATGTGGATATTGGAGCAACACAATCGTGTTGTGGGCTATGGCCACCACGAATCCTGCAATAGTGTTCTCTTTCCTCAGTTCATAGTCCTAAAAAAATATATTTTCTGACACTTAGTGGCTCCAGAAAATATGATTCGGTAAGAAGCAATAATCCCATACAGGTTCCCTTTTGAGAGTATTTTTAAATTTCCAATAGAAATCACTTCCAGTTGAACATAGAACGAGCCGAAATCGAACATTATTATACTTACTTTTATACTTAAATAACTATTAAATATTTTGTCGTCTGCGAATTTTTGTAGAATTAAAAAGACTTTTAAAGAATTTGGAATGTCCTTGAATAAATATAATTTGATTTACATATTTCTCTTAATGATATTTAAATTTTTAACGAAGGATATCTCGAAAATAGATCATCACTGATTCCATTTTAAGTCATCTGTATATAAACAATGCGCTTTGTGACTCTCAGTTGAGTCCCATAAAAAAGATCGTGTAAGCACATGTCTTCGTCATCATCCTACTAAATTTACCTTTTGTTTCCCTATTTACTGATTTAGATCCGCCGGTTTAAAAAGAGAAGACAAGGAAAGTGAGTTTATTGTCTTCTTTGAAGGAGAAAGACGAACGACACTGGTTCGTCAACATCGATGAGTACGTAGAACCATTAGTACACAGCAGCCTGTTCTTTTCTCCCAAGCCCGTTCACTTCCCTACCCCATTGACGTCACGCGTCTCGGCGGGCACATGTGTCGTGGAGGGGATAACAAGCCTGGAGTCAACTAGCCTTGAGGAGTGGTGTTCGAGACGCGGCGTGTGCAAAGTTGGGGGAGAAAGCGACAGCAGCAGCAGCAGAACGACGGGGAACTTGAGCTCGGAACTTCCGGGGCGTGGGCGTCGCCGGCTTCCGCTTTGCGCGCGCGGCGGCTGTGGGAGTGGCGGGGGCGGGGCGGTGGGGGCGGGGCTGTGGGGGCGGCGGGGGCGGGGCTGTGGGGGCGGCGGGGGCGAGGCTGTGGGGGCAGTGGGGGCTGTGGAGACGGCGGAGGCTGTGGAAACGGCGGGGGCGACGCGGGCGGCGGGAGAGGCGCGGGCAGCGAGGTCGGCGGGGGCGGCGGGGGCGGCGGGGGCGGCGGGGGCGGCGGGGGCGGCGGGGGCGGCGGGGGCGGCGGGGGCGGCGGGGGCGGCGGGGGCGGCGGGGGCGGCGGGGGCGGCGGGGGCGGCGAGGGTGGCGGGGGCCGCGGGGGCGGCGCGGGCAGCGGGGTCGGTGGAGGGCGGCGGGGGCGGCGGGGGCGGCGGGGGCGGCGGGACGGAGAGGCGCCGTCTTTGCCTTGCGGGGGCGCGTCGCCCGCGCCGCGTGGGCGTGCGAAGCGAGGCGAAGCGGGAGTTTCGGTCGCGCCTCGGTTGTCGCGACCGCTGCGCTCAGATAGCGGAAGAGCGAAGACCCGCCCACGCTCCTGCACACGCCCCCGACGCCGCGCCAGCGCCACCTCTCAGCTGTTTTCTGCGAGCGAGCCTTGTTCGCCCTCCGTTCGTGACTCGATGGTTTATCTCTGGCCGCTTCTGTGTCTCGTGTAGCCGTGAGATGTCACATCGGCCAATTTTGTTTGCATTTGCTCGAGTTGCATGTTCTGAACACTCCTCTGACTTATGACCTTCCATTTTATTTTCCTCCATTTTCTAGGCTCTGTTTCCATCTCATTTCTATGTATGCTGTTCATCTCAATGCCTTCTCATCTGTTTCACTTTTAAGCAACAACCTCAGTCCAGTAGCATTGGTGCAAAACTATATTTGTCGTCATTTAACTTCCATTGTTTCTTTTTCTTCAGTATTGAAATTCAATTATCCACATATTGTAATTTTCCTCGCGCCTTGATATCTAATTATCTGACTTTGCGCCTAAATTATCTTTCGTTTATTTGTCCCTTCCCCTCTCTTCACTTGTTTCATTCGTGCATCTAAGTATTAGCCATCTGTTAGTCTCTCCCTTCCTCAATAACCCCCTCTCCTCCAATCGTCCCATCCTCTCCCGATCTTGTTTACCCCCATAAATCTCAACGCGGCTTTGCATCTTACAGCAGCTGCTGCGTCTCCCGCTCGCGCCTCCACCTCCAGCCCCGCTCCTCCTCCTCTCGGCGCTCATGCAGTGTGGCGAGAAACGGTTCGTTCCGCGCTGCCTCGCGCCATGTTTAATTCACTTCGCCCCGTTCTCACTGCTTTGTCCTCCTGAAACGTTTACTGCGATCTGGCGCTTCCCGGTTGTGCTTCCGTGAGACGCCGGGGCGGAGGCGCTGCGAGTTCCGGAGGAGAGAACGTGATCAGGCGGAATGAGAGTCCAAGAAACATGTTCCATCTTCGACAACGGTATCTTTGTTTCTTATTTAGGCGGCAGGATTTTCGACACTAGCTTTTCAGCTAGGTCGAATTCAGTCGCTGTCTGGAGGAGAATTCTAGCGGACGGCTGCTCGGATCGGTAGTTTTCCGTGGTTTCTCCGATCAACACCAGGTGAATGCCGGAGCAGTACCCTAACAAACAGACCACGGACCGCGTGCGATCTTTCCTTCCTCTTCCTTGTCCTATCATCTCCCCTTACACACACACACACACACACACTAACATGCACTACACTACCACATATTCCGGGAGACCGGTCGGGAACTTGGAACTTGTCCCGGCTGGGGCGGTGCCGTGCTGGTGGGAGAGTCCTGGTTAGGGGGAAACCCCACTAGCCGACGGTAGGTCGGCGCCGGATCTCGCCATCCAGCGGGGGAAGATCACCGCCAACTCCCGCGAAAAAAATATGCACTACACTAACGGGACTAATGACCCAAGCAGTTGAAGCGCCCGGACACACGAAAAAATCAATCAATCGTTTCTTATTTAGCTTATGGGAAAAACATGTGCTGGAGAAGCTACACTTCAGGATGTTGGCACATAGGCGGCCAAATTAATTCAAATTTGGCGCCGTACTCGGAATACAATCAACTATAATCACTCTTTGAGTCGAATTAACAGCAAAGGGTACACATTTCAAACGTCCCGCGTTTGACTTATTTATTTTTTGCTCAAAACAGCCAGCTGGCTCGCAGAGAGAAAAACAAATTCATTTTGTGCACTTCATCTGTTTTGGACTGCTTTCCAAAATGGCCGTGAGAGCGCATCACAGACCAGACCCCAAGAACGTCGAGAATCGACAACATTGCATAGTGTGGCAATTTGGCGGAATCCTAACTCTTTCCATATAAGACGCGATGGGGTCACATTGTGTGAAAATCGGGGAACCCAAGCAGTTTCGTGACGACTCGCCTCGTTTGTATAAAAATCTGGTAATGCACGCGTATGTATCGAGTGCACTAACAGTCAATTCAATTGCGCAAGGTTGGTGTCGCGACTGAAATCTTAGCAGAATGGTTGGCGCGTAAACTTAGCTCACACGCACGGATTTTGAGAGAAAAATCAGAAGGAAAAATATTTCCTTTTCGCCTATGCAGGTAACTCTGACAATTTGTGTGTGTGTGTGTGTGTGTGTGTGTGTGTGTGTGTGTGTGTGTGTGTGTGCGTGCGTGCGCGTGTGTATATGAATTATTACATGAATGAAACTTTTTTCACACGCTTCTTAATTTCATCTGAAATGAATTTACCGAATTTGTAAATAAGAATTTTTACACAAAATAGCTACTTGCTTTGTGAAGCTTTATATCATTACAGAACTTAAAAGAAGTGTATCAAAATTGTAAAATAATTAGTTTTTTGATCTTATGTATAACGACGACATATGTTAAGCTTATCCTCAAGAGGTAATCTTAAACAAAATATATCCCTTCGTTTAAACTATTTGCTATAAATTACTGTTTTGTAAATGAAGAGGTAAGACTGTGAGCTTCTATATTGCATACTAAAAAGGAAAGAGCCTCCAGGGACTCTTCATGCAAAACAGTACATGGATCCCCATAGGATCCATTTGCTTACGTACCTGTCTACCTGATAACTATCTGTTCTATCACGCGATGCTACTACTCACGGAGCGATACAAAGTGGAACGGTGTGGTATGTTACAAAACATCACGTGATATTGTGTGGGACATTGCGTTGTATCTGTGGTCGGATAAACAGGATATTGAACATCCGTATGTGGTAGTTTCGGGTTGAGTTTATGAAACTTCTAATGTGTTCACAGCGTTATATTGTCACATCACCGTTTTTTGTTGCTAAATTGCATTTCATTTCTCATTTACACGAACTATTTCTTGACACACCAGTGTCATTTTCTTCACCTTATAATGCGTCATAAGCTCCAACCATATAAACGGGACAAATTATCGTGTTCATTTATCTGGAAAAAAAATCGTTAGTGTTTTCACGTGTTTTTTGTAACAATATATTGTTAAACCATTGACTTGTTTTATTATTCGATGTATCATTAATTTATTTTTTGCCATATTAGAGCAATTATTGTGGTTGTGTAATCTTCTGTATAAAGGCAATGAAATTAAGTTTTATTCACCTACATTTCATGGGTTCTTTCAATATATATTGTAGGTGCGATTGCCATGTAACGGTCGCTCATGAAAATGACCCATTTCTTCCAAAAACACTCATTGTATAATGATAGGTGTTGCAGTTTCTAACAACTTAGTAATAGAATTGATGGTAATTACCTAACACAATGCACTCTTAATACCAAAGTGAACACATTGTTGGCAAGTTGCTAAGCGAAATTTAGCGTAACTCTAACGAAGAAGCGGGAGTAGGACCACCAACCAAGTTCGCTGGCAATGACCGGAGATTTGGGCGCTGTGCTACGTGAAGACGCGCCTTCTGCCGCCGCCGCCGCCCCTGCCGGCGGCGCCACAGCTGCGCGGCGCACGAGCGCGCGTGCTGGCACCTCGGCGCCCCTGGCAGGCCTCCCTCCCCCACGCACGCACGGCACGGCACGGCACGGCACGGCACGGCGGGCGCACCCTCCCTGCACGCCACGCCTGCCACGCCGCCCGCTCGCGCCGAATTGTTCTCTGCCGCGTTACAAGCAGCCTTCATGTATTATTAGCGCAGCAAAACAATTTGAGCGGAATGGCGGATTAAGGTTAAGTTATTTCTGACTTGAAAGCGTCGATCAACGCAATCTTAGCCATAGAATAGTGGGCTGTGTTTGTATTAAAAGCACGGCTTTAAGTAACCGATTGTTATGAAATAACGTCTCTAGTGCATTCAGCATTGTTTTCCATATGTTATTTGAATATGCCCAATAATTAAATATATCACATCCTTTAATAATTATGTGCAAGAAACTTATCTTTTCTCTCGGTGTTTTTAAAAAAACTTTCTTGTTTCATTTAATGACCTATCAAGACGTGCATTGCAGAATGTTCCGCTACTCTGTGCCATTTGTGTACATTTGTTAATGTAAATTACTTTAGGCGTAGAATTGGACGTAATTTCCGATTGAGAACACTTCAAAACTACAATTTCCTTCGAATTTTTATTTCAAGCATTCTCAGTTTTAGGCTGATTTCAGTAGTTTGAGAAACTGTGTAAGTCTGCTATGCAATGAAACAAATTATTATCTAGTATGTTGCCATCCTAAGACATTCAATTCTTAAAGCAATTTTCTGAACTACACTTTATTTAAAGAACGCCGTCTAAAATGATATAGTATTTTATTTGGATAACTAAAGAAGCAATTGCGAACAGCAGTACAAATAAATTCGATTAAGCTATTAAGTTAGAAATATCAATCCTGCTTGTATCAATTTTTACAACACTACAGAAAATGAAAATACTTTTAATTACTAATTTCGCTTTATCTGATCTTTTCCGATGCTTCAAGTCCTCCTTTAATTTAATATATTTCCCTTTCGGATAGCATTTCTGGATGGGCCCCAGACGTTAAGAAAATCATAAAATCCTAGTAACTCGTGTGCTTCTTAATTTCATGACCACTTTTCTTCAAGTTCTTCTCTTTCCCCGGAAATTATTTACGCAGCTCTAGTAACATACTAAACCAGTATCTTAATTTTAATGTTAAAGGTGACTTCTGGATGACTTACATTCTAAATCCATAACCAAGACGTGCAACCGAACCCGTTGGTCATAAAAGTTCTCCACGACGTGCAGTTAACTTTTGTTGCCATACTGCACACGATAGACCACTCATCTCGTTTTATATATAGGAACCTATCGGATTTTACAACCCAAAAGACGTCTTAAGAGTCGACCGAATAAATGCGGGCCTCTCGTATTCGCGTGAGAGTTTGTATGCATGCAGGAGCCCGGCAACCTTGAGCGCGGCTGTCGTGTGCTGAGCGCAGCTGCTGGCGAAGGGCGACGGGCGCGAAGTGGGGCCGTATTTATAAACCTCTGCCAGGGGCCTGCCAGACCTAGTAGGCTGCCAGTTCGATTTTGCGATTTATGAACGGCCCCCAGCCAATTCCAGTCGCCTCTTGAGCTCCTAGCAAGCCCCCAGATGGCAGGCCCCTAAGAGTGCTGCTGGCAGAGCTTCATAAATACGACCCTATGCCACCCAGGCACGCCACGTTCCTTACAGAACATACACAATTCTTCTTCTTCTTCTTCTTCTTCTTCTTCTTCTTCTTCAAGCATAAGACCGGCTGGTCCGTTGCGACTCATTCATCGATCCGTCTTCTCCTGGACTTATCGATAATCCTTTTCTCTCTAGGTGCGTAGTATAGGACTTGGTTCAATGTTCAGTTTTCACTATCGTGTAATCCACAGGGCACTGCCATCACTTCATAGAACTTGAGCAATGTATCCCTCCTAACTTTGCCTTTGAGCGTTCTTTTAATCGTGCCACACATCAGATTGAATTTTTCGATCTTCCTGTCCACATCTACCTCGCTGTGATAAGATATATCACATCCTAAGAATCTGAAGAGTTGACTTGTTCTGTTTTTCTGTCTTCTAGAACGAGTTTGCATCTTAGAGGCTGATGTCCTTGGAAAGACATGGATTTGGTTTTACTTGTGGATATTTTTGAATTACACAACTTTGTTATTTTGTGGAGTTTCGTATATGGCGCTTTATAAGTTCGCCATCGGCAACTATGACTTTGTTATCAAAAAAAATTATAGTTTTCATAAAATTATTCCCTTAACATACACACTGTCTATTAAATTTGCAAAATGGAAAGTATTTTAAAAAAATCAAATGAATACATATTATACTGCACATACTGTTTTTTTAAAATATTTTAGTTTTGAACCCGTACCCCTCCCCCTAATGTTGGGGTGCTGATTCGAAATATGTTATCTGTTTTCTTCTATCAAGTCCAGTTTTCTTAAAAAAATGAAAACAAACTTTTCATTTTTACCCATGACTGATATGTATTGCGATGTCCTACGACATCGCGTTCTTCGTACGCTAATTGTAACCTTATTGGGCAAAGGAAGGGAATTGCATAGTTTAAAAGAAAATATTGGTAAAAGAGCAGAATTATTTTAAAATAAACGTGTGTCCGCTGCTTTAACGGACAACACTTAAACCATTCAATGTAGTATTAATTAGTAGATTGAAAGCATGCGCATCTTCCCTATTGAGAGCGATACTCCGGTGAAATCTCAAGAGCTGGGGCAGGAGGTAGGTCTGTACCGCGCTTGGCGCCCATAAATAAATTTAGCGCGAGTGGCCTGAGACCCTTCACAGTATCGGACACTCACGTATTTTGTTTCTCTGTGGGACCCCTGGTAGGTTCGACGCGTATGTCATTGGCGCGCGATAACGGGTGCAGTCATCAATTATATTTATACCCTTCTACAAGATTATTGTCATGCTTAAGAAAGTGGCGTGTATTAGAATTACACAAGTCATTGCAAACATAATGCACGTACATTTCACGAGAACTACCATCAATTGATTTAATTGATATTATTTTACGGTCAGAAATTTTCTTCTTTTTGCTCTTCTTCCATGATCATGAGAAGTACTTTTCCTTTTCAGGGACCAACAGTAGACTGCCAACATGTTAACAGACCAACCACCATGGTAACTTCTTTCAATGTCTCTCAAATCTTGGTGAAAATGTTCACCATGTTCCTCGCTGTAAAATCCAAGACAATCTGTTAAATAGGCAATGTGAGATGTAGTAAATGAATCTTTTAACTTGTGTTAAAGCCTAGATTTCTCAAATTTTCCAACAATGTGTTTACAATAATTTTGTAATGTGGACTCCTGTTTCCCAGGATTTTTTTACAAAGTTGTAACTACGCCAGGCTTCTTGTTCTTTTTTGCTTATTGTATCAATTTGTATTGTACTGTTCTCAATATCTGGATCGTACATTAATTGCCTAAATCTAAATACTGAAATACTACTGTTCGCGTTCAAAGTTCTTTGTCAGAAATAAAACCCGGTTATTTCAATATCCGATTACTTACAGTGCTCATAAACGGTTGGTTGAACCGAAGACAAAAAATGGAATAAGAAAAAAATTGTCATAACCTGCCATCCCTAGACCCTGCGGGCTGCCTCGATAGGTACTGCTGGTGTCGAAAATGGAGGTCTCGAGGCGGCTCAGACGCCTTGCGATATTAGGGAGTCCTGTGGGCTGTTGTTCACAAATCAGTTATTTTTGGCATTTTTATTAACACAATTATTATAACAATCAATAGATGATATTGTTGATTATTACAGACAAGTTTATTGACGTTGCTTCATCTATGGTTTAAATCTATTACTTATATTTAGAATATCTTCAAAATGCATATAATTATTTTCACAGCTGGCCAGTAAATTCACAGGTAGATGGTTTGGATAGAGTTCAAGAAAATGACATACACATCATTCTTTTCCATCGATCCGATTTTGTTGAGTGCAATGATTCGTTAAAAAGTATAAATCCAGTCCCATACTCAAAGAGTGAAATGTAGAAAAACGTTGAAAATGTTTCGGAGGACAATATTATCGTATGCATATTTTGATTCTCACATTTTTTTAAATGTTAGTAACTCTTGACATTTTAGAAGCTTCGTGGCTTTCTTAAATAAACATCCATCACACTGGAATTAATATTCTCTCCACGTTTTATGATATTGGGATATTTTTTGCACGACCCTGAAGCCAACTATTACCATCCTTGTTGAGACAAATTAGAGGAGCGTGGAAACATCAGTTGTAATGTGAATTAACTTTGGATAAAACGTTTATCTTTCCAAATATACATTGTTTAATTTGTAAACTATTGCTAATTAACTCCACGTGGAATAACTGAACTGTCTTGTTAAAAATTTCACTAACATGTGATGTTCTGGTTAAATTATTAAAACAAAAGATCGTCCCTGCTGACCTCGTTTCCTCAGCCAATTGTCGTATTCGTAACGTGTGTGCGATAGACTCTTGACTTGTCGCTTACATCTAATTTTGTTTGGAGGTGTCTTAGAAACCTATTCTGTCTCTTTTAAAGACCTCGTCATCTTTTTAGCACGATTAGCACCACAATCTCCACTTCCTGCAATTTCTCCTTGTGCTACTCGACGAACGTCTGTTCTCTAGTAACACTATGATCTCACTCTTACATCCTTTCTCGTAACTCATAGCTCTACTGTAACATTTCTGGCGTTTGTATGCAGCATTTGCAATGAAATTCATTCAAAGGACATTTTCCTCTCGTCTCTTTTCTGAATCCTTCACTTTCTGACTTAGTCATACTTTCTCTGTCTTCCACTGAGGTTGTTTCGACACTGCTGTCACTCACAGGTACTTCTACTACAATTACGTCGATCTTTCTTGAGCTGTACAAAATGAACGGGGAGGTGAAAGGTATGGGCGGTTGGTGATTCTACTAACGGAAAATTATGATATTCAAGAAAACAGGAATTTACTAGGAAACGTATTTTCATATCTCTCAAAATAACTTTCTTTTATAAGTTTATGCCTTTTACACAAGAGTAATACTCGTTACAGAGGAATGTGCCGACGAGAACTCAAACGTTTCACTAGTGTCAGTATCAACTTCAGGAAGACAGTGAATTGTAATCTACAGGTCTAAATCTTGAGGAGAGTGTGGTACTTCAATAGTAGGTCGAATTACTCTTGAATCTTTTCGGAAACCATCAAAGTCACTAAAAGGATTTTAGTTTTAGTCTACAGTTGCTAGCCTGCCCCTTTACTACGTCACACATGGTATACAAAATAAATTGCTTTTCAACCAAACCCCCAACACGTACGAAATTTCATCTCTAAAAAAAAAAATAATGTTCAAGCCTTTATTTCCGGACAAGCCGGGAAGGGAGGAAGGTGTGGGTTATCGGAAAGAGAAACACGGACACGTGCGGACAACACAGCGCACGCGGCTCGGGCCGGGTGGAAGTGATGGTGGTGGCGGTGGCGGCGGCGGTGGCGGCGGCTGCGGCGGTGGTGGTGACGGCTCCGGCGGCGGCGGCGGAGGCAGAGGCGGAAGCGGCGGCAGTGGCGGTGGGGGCGGCTGCGGCGGCGGCGGCGGCGGCGGCAGCGGTGGTAGTGGTGGTAGTGGCGGCGGCGGTGACGGTGGTGGAGGCGGAGGTGGAGGCGGCGGTGGTGGTGGCGGTGGAGGTGGGGATGTCAGCGGCGGCGGCGGTGGCGGCGGTGGCGGCGGTTTCGGCGGCGGCGGCGGCGGCGGCGAGGGCGACGGCGGCGGCGGCGGCAGCTGGCCGGCGGGCGCGAGTGCGCGAGCGTCCGCTGGGATCGATGTTCGCAGCCCTGAGTCGATTCGGGCGACGCCGCACTGCGGCGTTTCGGCCTGTCCTGCGCTACGCAGCGCCACGCACGTGCGTTCCCGCGCCTTCCGCCTCCGCTGGAGCTCCCTTAGAATTTAGATATTTATTTTGTCAAAACCAGTTAAAAACGGTATGTGACGTATGGGGGAGAAAATCATCTGCACACGCTTTCTTCAGTTTCAGAATACCTTCCCAACAATTTAACTATTAATAAATGAAAGATGAAAAAAGTTAAAAAAATACTAATAAGCATTAAAAACGCGCGAGATTAACATTTAAAAAAAGTAGACATATTCGATCCCGAGTTATAGAAAACCTATTTGTTACGGTAAACGAACTGCAGATTTGATTTTCTGTATTACTAACAAAATAGAAACTCACTCTAAGCTCTACTACCACTACAAGCAAAAAGAGAGCTCAACAAAACGTGCGCATAGTGAAGCTACATTTACGTTCAGAAGCAAATCAAGGGGCCATCTCAGCATTTGCTCAATGAATGATGGAAATTGGACAAAAACCCGATCGAGATGGGGTCATTGACCCAGAAGCTGAAGTACATTACTTGTTACAGGCATATTAAGTATTTTAAAAAATATATACAATGCAAATGCAAACAAATGCATTATACTATATAATTGTTTTGTTAAAATAAACCATAATTTTTCTTTTTAATGATCAGTATAGTCCCTAATTGTATAGAAACGGTTATGCAGCTCTGAATTTCCCTCAGCCCTTCGCTCTGAATTTCCGATAACGCATTCAATGTGAGTTTGTGCGGGGTCTGTTTCGTGTTTTTCACGTTTCGTAACGTTATTTCACGAGAAAACGTTATTAATATTGCATTTCTTGAGTTAATGAGTTCTAAGTTAAGTTTTTTGAGAATACTTGCTTTAAATGTTATGCTGAAGCTCAATGCAAATTTCATTAAAACTTTCACAACATAAGTGGCGACCGTGACAGTACTCGAACCTGCAATCTTCGGATGACACCGATGTTTTCATGTAATATCTATATTTATTCTTCTCTTCCACTGATGAAAGTGGAAAATAGATTATGGACTCTTTGAAAATGAGGGTATTACATTGTATAATCTTTAAAAGATTAGGCTATTTTAGTTTAATATTAGTGAAACAATTAAAAGGGTACTCTATCGGTGTTTCCAAAATAATTCTGAAATTCATCTTAAAAGTAACTGTACGTAGTTTCTGAAATGGTCCTCAAATTAACCGTGACGATCAAACACCAGGAAAATTTGGGAATCACAAGTGATTATAAAATAATGCTTCAAACGTTTGTAGAATGCATGAGAAATCACGACGATGTCAAATTTGAGTTTAAAATTCTCGTCTCGCTTACTTCATTCTCCTTGAAACTCTTAATTGCGGTTGAGAAGAGTCACTCAAAACGGTAGCAAGGAGAATGAAACGGCTGGGGAGTTGAACTGCCTCTCGCCCCACGGAGTCCAACTGCGAAACGAAGTACGCTCGTGGCACTAAGGGAGTTGCCGAGAGCGCACACCTGGCCTACGGCACCGCCGCCGCTGCCCCCACCCCTACCGCAGCCGCGTCGTCACTTCCAGACTCTCACGTCCCATCTCAAACAGTGCATCCAGCTTCCATCGCCTTTACCTCCTCTCCTCTCGCCTTTGCTCATATCAACTTCGTCACCGAAGCCGCGTATCCCACTTCAACTTCCACTTTCCTTGACTCCAAGGAAGTTTCATCTGTATAGCCTTCTGCCTCCGTTTCTGCGGCCTCATCATTTCCGCCGAAACTGTTCCAGAAAAAGTGGCTGAAGGCATCAACAAATTACACTGCAGTACCTTTAACTAGGATTTTCGACATTTGCTAAGCAGCTAGACAACTGGTGTCTGGAGAAAACATCTATCGCCCGGCTGCTCTGACCGGAAGTTTTAAGTGGTTTCTCCGATTAACGCCAGGCCAATGCTGGAGCAGTACTCTAAAAAACGGGTCACAGACCACACGTGATCTTTCCTGTATCTTCCTTGTCCTACTTTTACTACAGTATCACACATGCCAGGAGATCAGTCGCGAGCCTTTAGCTTGTCCCGGTTGGGGCATTGACCCGTGGGTGGGACATTCCTGGTTGGAGAGTCGTGCAAGCCCACGTGTAGGTCGGCGCCGGATCTTGCCATCCAGCTCCACTGGAGGAAGATCATCGCCGTTTGCCGCGGTAAAAACAAGCACTACACACACGGGACTAATGACCTTAGCAGTTGCCGCGCCTGGAATCACTAATCAATCAACCAATTCCTCCTCCTCCGTCGATGCAATCTCATCACTAGGGCCCGGATTGTAATGACCTACAAATCAGCGAAATATGTAAGCATTTATGACCTAAACCCTAAATAAATATGACGTTAAAAAATAAAGTATGACGCTAGACAAGTTTAATTTTTAAAAACTTTTCTTGATTTTTTAGATATAACATAAATACAAATTTCACTGAAGAACAGATTGTGAGTATGGGTTGGTCATTTTCCACATTGTAGAATATCCAGAATTTTGCTGAAGAACACACAGCAATTTGTTGTATACTTTTCAGCCATATCACCACGAGCTCGACCCAACTCACTCCGTTTAAATTCACTTACGTTTCAAATAATCCTTTGTGGTATAATTGTTGAGTTTCTTTGTGACAATATCACTTGATACATTGTCATGCGAGACACATTTTCAAGTCTTTTATTGTGTCCTTACAAATATGACACATGTATGCGTTTTGGGCAAAATGTGGCCAAAATATTTACTGAAAACTGTCCTTTTACTGAAAACTGTCCTTAAAAATATGACAAATATATGCATTTATGGCAAAATTTGGCCAAAATATGACCTTTTAGTAAAAACGGTGTAAATATGACTTTCTATGCACAGTAAAAATACGTTTTTCTAATCGACAATACCTAGATTCGTGCATAAATTGTTTTAAAATTCACCGAAAAGTTCAGGAAACATATATGACTTGTCATTAAAATCCGGGCCCTAATCATCACCCTCCTGCTTCTCGTCTGCTTCGGTCTTCGCCGCGTCCTCGCGTTCTCGCCGCCGTGACTTGCCTCTCCATCGCCGTCAACAGCGCTGCCGCCGCCGCCTCCATCGTCACCGCCCCCGCCGCCGCCCCCGCCGCCGCCTCCATCGCCGCCGCCTCCATCGCCGCCGCCGCCGCCGCCCCCACCTCCATCGCCGCCGCCTCCCTCGCAGCCGCCGCCGTGCCGCCGCCGCCGCCCCCGCCTCCATCGCCGCCGCCGCCTCCGCCGCCTCAACCGCCGCCGCCGCCGCCTCCACCTCCATCGCCGCCGCCGCCGCCTCCATCGCCACCGCCGCCGTCGCCTCCATCGCCGCCGCCTCCATCGCCGCCGCCTCCATCGCCGCCGCCTCCATCGCCGCCGCCTCCATCGCCGCCGCCGCCGCCTCCATCGCCGCCGCCTCCATCGCCGCCGCCTTCCGAGGTCGTTCAGCGCAGACGACAAGAGTGTTTCCCGTTTACGAGCGCCTCGGCCGTTAGAGTGGAGCGCGCGGAAGAGAAACCGCGAGCATTGATTCGACGTCTTGTCTTGCGCTGCTAATTTCTCCGCGCTTGCCGCCTCCAAAGCGCCTCCTCGAATGTAAAGAGTTTTTGATGAGCTCCGTGGCAGATCTGCGTCCTTACGGACACCGTTCCTTTCGCTTCACAGTCTCGTGATTTGTGGGGCTATTTCAGATACTTCGGTCGATGACGTGAACGAACAGACAAGTAGGCGGTTTCTCTAGTTGAAAGTGATCATATTCAGTGAGTCATGGCTTTAATTTGAATGCTTTGGCCGGCTTGCTGATCTTTAACTTTCAGCGTTACGATTGAAGTTTTCAAATGATAAAACGTGAAACGCTGACTGTTCTCGAGCACAGTTTTATTCACACTGTGCACTCTCATCTTTTTTGTACGCACTGTTCACTTTCAAGAATTGTGATTATTTCAAAAGGTGAACGTTCTAATCACCAAAAGACATCATTTTGTTTCTAAGAAAAACTTTGTGAAATGTCTTTGTACTTCTTTATGAAAAAAATAATATGATCATCTGCTATAATCTGTTTTATAAACAACCATTTATAAATAGTTCAGTACTATAAAATTCCTTTTTTTGTATTTCTTTTCATTGTCTTCGTTAGCTCATATATTTTTTGTTTTGTTTCCAGGTAAAGAAGGCTTTTTTGGAAATTTAGATTTAAACCTGAACAACCTACATAATGAGAAATCTGGAAAATGTAAGTCAGTTACCTAAAACTATTTATTGAGATAAATATAAAATAATTACAATAGTAACGATTACGCACGCTATTTATATCAACAATGTTAATAATAAGCATAAGAGCCAGTAATAAAATATTAAATGGGGAAATATGGTGCACAATATATTTTTTGTACGTATCGTAAGGCACCTTATTACAATATGAGATTGGAGAACCATCGATCTGGGCCATTAAACAACGTTTGATAACCAACCAAATACACTAATAAAATGTTGCGATACGAATATCGTACAGCGTTATATTCATTTAAAAAATGTTAAATGAGCTAATTTTAGAACCCACGCTCTAATAACACTTTTGAAACTGATCTCAATTTTAAAGTTTCATTTTCGGCAAAGTGGATTAGTAAACTCGACAATAATATTTACTACAAAGTACAATGAATACGCTGTAACGATTATAGGATTTGTTAGCAGTCCTAATATTGCGCTTCTGTAAGACAACGTGTTTGAATAGTTGCAGATTGTAATCTTTCAGCATTTTCACTGTTTCTGCTTGTTTCAAAGACTCGCAGAAAACTATTCATCGCTTGGTTTTTTGTCCTAACAGATACTACTTCATTCCAAACGCGAATGCTTTGTAGTGCGGACAACAGTAGTCGGTATAAATTACCGCTGATCTTTATCGTTTAACGTGAGCGAGATTGCAATTATTATTAAACAACTTCAAAATAAAATTAATTTTCATTGAGATATATTACAAAATTCTATTCGAGAAATTTTGAATATTTTTTTTCAAAGAGTGAATACAAATAAAATGGAGGTAATTTATTTTAGATTGACTATTGTCAGTGTCGATAAAAGACATAAAAGAACCGCAATGGATTTAGTTGTGCTCTTACCTAATTTAATTTATTTAGTTCATTGAATTTTTCTAAACAGGTATGAGAGTTGAACGCTGTGGTTTTGATAAAAGAAAATTAACGTTCAGCTGATAAAAATTAACTTAGTGTGCTGCTTGAAGTTGACAGATTATAATTCACTGAGTTTTACGGTAAATTCATAGAAGTAAGCTGGTTGCAAGACCACGATCGTTTATCTACGCCATAAAATAAAATAATTCAGTTCCTATTTAAATTCATTAAATCAGTTCCTATGCTACAAGAATAAAGTAATCTTGGTAGTAGTATTTTCGCATTTTATAGCACATAACACAATATATTATCTGATTATAAAATGTTAAAAAAATGTCCATCCTGCCATCCTGTAATGATGAAGAGGGCTGTTGTTGGCAAAGCTCTAAAACTATCTGCATCTCAATTTCAATATACAAATTTACTCAAAATTAAAGAAATTTTATTTTTAAACAATTACCCAGATTTGTACACAAACATATTCAACGAAGACTTAAGTTAATTAATTCCAATTCTGACAAGAATTTGAATTTGAACAAGAATAGGTCACAGCAATGTTAAAACTATGTATGTTTACCATTTATCCCTAAAACCAATAGTTATGTAAAAGAGGAGATAAAAAGTAAATTCAAATTGACATTGTATAATAATGTGAATAATAAGAAACATTTTATATTAAATTTAAAAGATAAACAAGAAAAAATTGAATTACAAAATTTAATTTATAAAATAAAATGTCAGGATTGTTCTAAAGAATACATTGGGCAGACTAAGAGAAAATTAATATTAAGAGTCAGAGCACATCAGAAATATTAAAGAGGTCACACAAAAACAGAACTCTATATCAACACACACCGTATGGAACAGAACTCTATATAAACACACACCGTATGGAATTGGGCCATAATATAGATTTTATAAATGTAGATATTTTAAATATAGAACTAAAGAAATTTTCAAGAACTGTTCTTGAAACTTTATACATAAAAACTGATAATTGCTTGAATACTCAGGTTGAGTCCTACATGTTTACATATTTATATGATTCAGTACTGAATACTTTTAATGAGAATTGAATACAATTCATATTAGTTATCTTATAGATTCTGTTTTAATTATTCCACCAATAGTGGTTTATACCCCCTACCTGCTGTTTGTATAACATATGCTCATGACAAAAAAAATAATTAAAAAATATTTTAAATTTAATAAATTTTATCAAAAGATAAGCTCTATATCAGTATATTGAGTAATCTCATTAAAAGGTTATTAGAATATTATATTTTTGTTATGAAGTTGTAGAAATGAGATCGCCCAGCTACTCGCTCGTGCTCTTGCTGCCCGTTGAGTTTAAAAGGGACGGTGTCCGCCATGATGTCGGCTCCAGTCGGCGTGGGGGTGACTGGAGAACGTGGTTCGTTACAGTCCCTTGGAACTACATCAAGAACGTCAACGTGATGTATCTGTGCCTATCTCATATGCTGCTGTAGGTCGTCTAATTTATAGAATGTTCTAGCCTGAAGATGGAGAAAAAATTATTCTCGAAACTGTCGCAAGAGAATAATAATGAAGAGTGTGAAATAATTCATCTCCATAGCCGAGGTTCAGGTTCACTATAACCGAACCTTCTTATCCTTATTTGTAATGTATGTGAAATGGGACCAGTGACTTAAGTTTACTATAACCGAGTGTTTACTATATCAGAGTTCATTATAAACGGAGTCGACTGTATTAATTACATTTTACGAAAAATATAATCTTTTATTTCAAATACAGACGAGTAATTATATCTAAAACACGGTTACAAAATACTATTAAAGTTATTAGAACGTCGATATATTGCAAATTTTATGAAATACTACACAAAAGCACAGTATTATACCTTTAATAAACAAACTAATAAATAGTACTCTTTTGCCTTTGTCTTGTAGCCTCTCATCGTTTTGTCTGGCGTCGTATCGCGTCGCAACGCATGGCATCGGCCACCGTCGGGCTCCTCGTCGCCCGGGCGGTCGATTGTTGGCCAACGACGTTCGCCCTCGCGGCTCGCTCTCCGCCCTTCCCCCCTCCGGCCCTCCCGCCGCAGTTGCGAAACAAGTTTCTCTCGCTTGCGGAAATTATCTGGAAGTCGCCACTGCGACACCCAGCCTCCCAAGAAGCGCGCGTTCGTCACCCGAATCCACTCAGGGCAGCGAGCATCGATCCCACAGGACGCTCGCGCCCGCCGGCCAGCCGCCGCCGCCGCCTCCGCCGCCTCCGCCGCCTCCGCCGCCTCCGCCGCCTCCGCCGCCTCCGCCGCCTCCGCCGCCTCCGCCGCCTCCGCCGCCTCCTCCGCCTCCGCCTTCACCTCCGCCTCCGCCTCCGCCGCCGCCTCCGCCGCCGCCGCTGCCGTAACCGCCTCCGCCGCTGCCACCATCGCCACCGCCATCGCCATCGCCACCGCTACCGCCACCGCCACCGCCACCGCAACGTCACCGCCTACCACCCCCACCACCACCACCACCACCACCACCACCACCAGCACCAGCACCACCACCACCACCACCACCACCACCACCACCACCACCACCACCACCACCACCACCACCACCACTTCCTGCCGGCCCGAGCCCCGTGCGCTGCTGTGTTGTTCGCACGTGTCAGTGTTTCTCATTCCGATAACCCACACTTTCCTCCCTTCCCGGCTTGTCCAGATTTAAAGGCTAGAACAATATTTTTTTATTAGAAATGAAATTCATACTTGTTGTGTGTTTGGCGCGCGATCGTCGCCTGGGAGGCAGCCCCCGCGACGACGCACGCCTGGAGAGACGGCGATGCTCGCTACATCGATTCGATATCTTCAACAGAAGAGTGTGCATTTGCTTGAAAGAACTCGCATACCGACTTAGGTGGCCGGTTTAGGCCACCTAAGCAGTGCCTCTGACCACCGAGAATTATAGCGGCCGGCTGCTTTAATCCGCAGTTATCCGTTATATCTTTTATCAACAGCAGGAGAATACCTGAACAGTACCCTAACAAACGGGTTTTGAACCACGCGCGATCTTTCGTACCTCTTCCTTGTCCTATCCTCATCACTTACAAGCATTTTACACTTACATGCAGTACACTACCATATATGCCAGGAGACCAGTCGGGACTCTAGAGCTTGTCCCGGCTGGGGCGGTGTCCCGCTGATGGGAGATACTTGGTTGAGGAAAACCCCGCAAACCGATGTGAAATTCCAGCGGGGAAAGATAATCGCCTCCTCCCGCGATAAAAATGTGCACTACAATACGGGACTAATGACCTTAGCAGTTGACGTCCGAAATCACTAATTAATGGAAGTAACACTAATACTTCACTAATACTTCTAATCAATCGAAATAACACGTCCCTCTCAAATTTGAGACAGAAGCTTTTTATTTATTTATTACTTATCAAGTGAAAGGTAACATCAAACATATTCTTGACAGTCTTGAATGACGTTTCGTGAGTTACTGCATCCTCATTCTCAGGTAAAGTTCGTATTAGTTACTAAACCCAAAAAATACTTAAGTAATCTTTTCAAGAATTAATTTATATTCACACCTAAACGTACTAATTAATATATGAACTTGCAGGAACCAACACAAGAGCTTTCTGGTTACTGGTATGTAGGGCCTTGTCTCACTTCCCTTGAAGGACCTATTCTTTCGAGAAAATACTACACAAGGCAGTATCATTCACTTTTATGTAACTTGGAAGAATAGGAACTTTAAGCACAGCTATCGTATAGCAATTGTCAGTAATAACGATCTTCTGCGCACAAGCAGTTCGATTTAGCATAACTTTTGAGCCCCTGCGCATGCGCAGAATATCGAGATCGCAGTTAATTGCTGCAAGCTACGCTGTGCTTAAAGTCCCTCTTACCAGATAAGAGTGAGCAGAGCGTGTGATGCCATCCATATGTCGCTATAGAAAGTCACGTAACTTCTACACTTCCAATACATGTTGTTAATACACGGTTTTGAATAAGAAAATTATGTGGAATTTACTAGTCAAACCTTCTAAAAATATTCTTAAAAATCCATTTTTTCTAATATTCACATTTCTTTCGAAGACTGCTTACATTTTATTAATTTCAATAAGTAGAGAGCATTATGTTTTCTCCAGTTACATTAAGCTCCAGAACTACCGGAAAGGAGGTGAATGAAATATGAATAGGATTGGAAATAGCTATTTATTATACATGCTAGTAATATGGTTTCTTCGAGTGTGATACTTGTTCTCATACCGATACCACGATACCGTTTTCCCTAGTGAACAAAAACGAAACTGGGCGGTGGCTCAATGCATCATCTAATGTCACTGCAGTGTCTCTAACCGGGAGGTCCTAGGTTGGAGTCCCGACGACGGCAGGATTTTCGACACTAGCTTTTCAGCTAGGTACCCCTTACACACACACTTTCATTAACATGCACTACACTACTGGGAGTTGAGAGACTGGTCGGGGGCTTAGAACATGTCCCGGTTGGGGCGGTGCCCCTCTGGTGGGAGATAACTGGTTGAGGAAAACCCCACTAGTCGACGGTAGGTCGGCGCCGGATCTCGCCATCCAGTGGGAGATCACCGCCACCTACTGATGAAAAACATGCACTACACTTAGGGACTAATGACCTCAGTAGTTGACGCGCCCGGAATTACTAACAATCAGTCAATCGAAAACGAATCGGTAAAAAAAAGAGGGGTAGTGTCGCGTCTGCGCAAGTGTAGATGCAAGTGAGTCCTCCTACGCACTCCTACGCACTCTTACATCCTCCTACGCACGTGGAGGATGCCTAGGGATGCTACAAGCGGCGCCGAGGAGAGGACGCACCGGGACGGGGGCGGCGAAAAGAGACGGGACTGGCTCGAGAAGATAACTGAGGGCGGTCGTAGTACCTCGTAAATCATTCCACGTCCGAATGTCATTTACGCAGTTGCGTGTCTGCTAAAAAGGGAAAACTGGAGGATTTATTGCACTACGTCTTGTTTATGACCTGGTGTAGAAAATCGGTTCATAAGAAAGTTCATACTCCTAATGATGTGTAGGTCATTCTTCAGTTAACGAAGTCGGTTAGACCGTCATCCAAATCCATGGAATGGACTTTAATTTATAATTTGCAATATTCACTCCTTCTTTAACCACCCCAACTAGGCCTGCTCAAAGCAGTGACCCGACGGTCCCCGCCCAGCGCCGCCATAGGCAGAGGAACAGAGGAGTTGTCACCAGGGCCAATGGTCATTGACAAATTACTTCACAACTTTTGGGAAGATAGGTTTCTGAAAGGGATCGCCTCCTTCAGAAGCTTGTTGCTACTGGGAGTAGACTTTATAATTAATTGACTCATAACATCTTTAGTCGTGAATTAGAGGAATAATATTAATAATATTAATAATAATAATAATAATAATAATAATAATAATAATAATAATAATAATAATAATAATAATAATAATAATAATAATGCGGATGATATATGTGAGAGGATGAATGATATGTGTGATAATGATATGAATGAAATGTTCCTAGCCAACAAAGACTTTCTCCCTTTACTGTTGATTTCGTTTGGAGGATCTTCAATACTGACACAATTTCAGCTTGTTTTCGGGAAAACCAAGGGAATCCTCATCGAATCGCAACAAAATCGATGACTTCGCGATCTCCGTGCGCTGCGGCGAGCTGCTAGCAGAGGGGTAAGGGAAGGGAGAGAGCGGGGGATGGAAACGGCTCTGGTAATGGCGCGGGCATTTTCCGGGTCACATGTCCTGAATTATTCTAGTTGGATAGGTCTGATCTACGCCACTCACCAATGACCACCACTACACTGAAGTACTACTTTCGAAAATACGTTTTCTAAAACTGCCTTTTGCAACTCAGCCGCTAGTGCTTTCAATTTTTTGTGTATTTTAATTATTTTGACTTTCAGGCATCGAAAAATCCAAGAGCTCATTAACATGGTCTCATTTACACTGTAATCAAAAGAACCTTTAACTATTGAAAACATGATTCACTTTTGTGTCGGGAAGTGAATTTTAAATTAATTGGTTGCGGTAGAAGATCATTCCGTTTGGTTTTATCTCGCTTTAAAATGAAGCTAATTTCAATTCAATTAAATTTTTTGTTCGCCAACGGATTTGAGTCTCTTCTCCCCTCCCCACCTCTCTCTCTCTCTGTCTCACTCTCCGTCTCACTGTCTGTCTCTCTCTCTCTCTCTCTCTCTCTCTCTCTCTCTCTCTCTCTCTCTCTCTCTCTCTCTGCCCCTCTTATGCTTGTAAGCTCTGACCTCCAATCGCGAGTCGCTTGCTGGTCCCGCGAGCGTGCTGCTGGGTGGCGTGCAGCAGGCGAGGGCCGGGCGTCCTCGCGGGCCGGAGGGAGGAAGCCGTGCGGGTCGGGGGCGGTCGCGAGGGGCGGGGTTGGCGGAGGTGGCGGGCGCTGTGGGGGGCACGTGCCGCCCTGGGGCTTCCGCCGCCGCCGCCGCCCTGGATGCGCCCAACCTGCCGCCCCACCCCAGTGCGAGCCGCGTCGGGCTGTCGCCAGGTGCCGCGCCGCGCGACCCCGTGTTCGGAGCACCGCGCAGGGCGCGACCTGAGGAACCGAGACTAATCAAGTTTGACGGCGGATGGACACGAAACTGCAGATCGAGGTTCTGTGGAACGATTATCTCTCTCTCTCTCTCTCTCTCTCTCTCTCTCTCTATATATATATCTATATATATATATATATATATATATATATATATATATGGAGAGGAGGGAGAGAGAAGACTATATACATACACACAAACACACACACACACACACACACACACACACACACACACACACATACATATATATATATATATATATATATATATATATATATATATATATATATATATATATATACACGATGGTAGGTGGAAATCTTCAAAAGACACCATCTGGCCTGTACCATATGGTAGTATAAGATCATTACTTTGCGAGAGTGAATAGGGCGTGCGCCCCTAGCCTTTTTGCATCATCCTAGGACGCCATTTTCATCCGTTTCTCGAATCGTAGCTTCTTTATTATTGAGGTCGCGAAGGCCGCCATTGCTTCCCAGTTCTCCCTAGAAGCCAGCATTCCCCCTGATTATATTAATCCATTAGGTGTGTGATGTATATGCAGAGGAGTATTGTAATATAAAGAAGAATTAGAAATAAGAATAATTTTTGAAGTTAAAGAAACATATGTTAAAATTTGTTGTAGATTAAGAAGTATGAGAATGGTTATGTTTTTTTGATATTCTAAAAATATTTGTAATAATACATGGGTAATTATCGATTTTGATTTTGTCTCATTGAAAATAGTCCATTTGTAATTAATATGAGGTGATAAAATATTGTTTTATTTTGATTTCTAGTTTATCAAGAATAACCCCTTTTTTATCATAGTCAAAAGGGCGTCAATTAATAAAGTTAACATGTCTTGGATACGGCCTTGACATTAATGTTCAGTTCACGTTTTCCTCGTGTAAATACCGATTTTTTAAAAATGTTTTTAGGTCCTTGAACATACCACTTGAATAATCAGTTAAATAGTGTAAGAATACATTTTTAACACCTCACTCGCAAGTGCTAAGCTAATGAGAAGCAAAAAAACAATCAGTAAGCGGTTATTACATATTCGGTGTAGGATTTCTAAATCTGTGTTGTGGTGTACAAGAGAGGGTAAAAGGCGTAAAAAATAAGTTGTAAATAAATTATAGTAATTTTTTCAATTGTGTAACTTCAATTTTTGCAAATAACGGATCAAAGAATCAAAGTTGCAAAATGAAACAATACAATGTAAATGTATAGTTTTGAAAGTACTGTGTATTGTTCCAATTACGATACTATCCATATACTATCCATACTACTACTATACTATATTACTACTACTATATTACTATACTATATTACTATTCTACTACTATACTATCCATACTACTACTACTATCCATACTACCTCGTAAAGTATCGATAATACAGAGATGAAATACGAGTATTAAGTGGAATGCACAACATCCTTGTTCCGCAAGAACGAACAAGCAGCCGCGACACGAGCATAACACGTGACAATAAACTCCTGCGTGGAGGTAGCGTGTTGTTTGACCTCCTGACGCTACGCGATATAGACCCGCGTGAAGCGACGCTTGCTTTCCTGCTGCGGCGGCGGCGGCTGTCCGGTGGCCACACAGCCCCCGCGGCCCTCCGCCTCCGCCCGAACACGCGCTTTATGGCGGCTGTAACGCGGACGCGCCAAGCGGCGGGGCGTCGCGTTGTAAAACCTCGCGCTACACAGCTCTTCAGTGTAATGCGGGCGCGTCCAGCCGCGCCCCCGCCAGCTACTTGTCCGCTCGGGAAGCCCGGCGCTCTTACGAACTCGGGTGACTTCCCCTACCTCCGCTCTCATTTCCCCTCACAACGCGCAAGCTGGATTTATTGATTGATTTTTTCGTGTTTCCTGGCGTGTCAACTGCTTTGGTCATTACTCCCGTTAGTGTAGTGCATGCTTTTTCTCGGGAGATGGTGGTGATCTTCCCCCGCTGGATGGCGAGATCCGGCGCCGACCTACCGTCGGCTAGTGGGCCTTCCCCCTAACCAGGACTCTCCCACCAGCGGGGCACCGCCCCAGCCGGGACAAGCTCTAAGCTCCCGACCGGTCTCCCGGAATATGTGGTAGTGTAAGTGCGTGTGTAAGGGGAGAGGATAGGACAAGGAAGAGGAAGGACAGATCGCGCGCGGTCCGTTTGTTAGGGTACTGCTCCGGCATTCGCCTGGTGTTGATCGGAGAAACCACGGAAAACTACCGATCAGAGCAGCCGGCCGCTAGAATTGACCTCCAGACAGCGACTGAAAAGCTGAAACCTAGAGTCGAAAATCCTGCCGCTGTCAGGACTCGAACCTAGGACCTCCCGGTCAGAGGCGCTGCCGTGACATCAGTTGATGCAGTGAGTTACCGCTCCCTGTCGCAAGCTGGAGCGGTGCGGCGAGGGAAATAGTGGTTTTGTGCGAAAATATGTTTGCTGGATTGATCCAGTTGTGCAACGGAGATTTGGATTGCTTTGATATTCGTTACTTTCTCTCTCGTATATTCTCTTTATTAAATCAGTCATTTTTTAATATGTTAATAATATGAAATAAATTAACATGTCACTATAAGTTAACAATTCCCGCTTACTGGTGGAGAACTCTCTTAACAGACACGAATCTTTGCCTGTTAAACCTTCTAATCTGAACGGAGGAAGTTATGCAATTATTGCACTCTTCAGTGCAATTCAACAGCCGTGCAGTTCGAAATAAAGTTAATTTCTATTTAAAATGTTTAATTTTTCACGCAATTGACAATTTGAAGATGCATAATTTCATTTTAATGCATCATTTATTTGCTTTAATAGAGGAAATGGGAAGTAGTGTAGCTCAATATGGAGCTATACCCATCTACTCACTTATCCAAAAACCTGTCATAGTCCTGGTATTCACCGCCACTCTGAAAGTACAACCCTTACTTTTAAATCTAGCCCATGTTACTCAGGAAACACTGCCCGCAAACTCTAGTATTTTAGTTACCTTAACATGCCTGGTGTAATGGAACACCTCGAGGACCTCCCGTACACGACTCCCGCGCGGCGCTCGCCGACTTCACAAACGCACGCGCCAGCACGCCACGCCACGGCACGTCGCGCCGAGCTTTTCGCGTGCATTGAGGCTAATGCTGCACCGGGTACGCGCGGGCGGCTCGTAATCTTTATCTTCCATTGTTCTGTGCTAATGAAACTGCTCCTCTTGCGAAGTAATTTTGTTTTACTCAAAGCAAGCACTGAGGCGTTGCTGTGTTGTATGCGGGCATGTTTCTCGTGATATGAGTCGGAAATATTCTGCATGCGTAAGTTTGTGACACGTGTATTGCCATAGACTTGCGATACTAAATGTGAATAGTTAACGCGTAGACTTAAAGATAACCTGCACACTAATGAAAAAATGAGTTTAAAAATTCTGTTGTGTAAACTTCTGGATATTTAAATGTTTTAAAGACTGAATTCATTTTCTCGCCTCGTTGCTTTGCTTCACTTTTGGAACACATTTTAATCAAAATTGTGTTAACTTGTTGGCATTGGATGTGTAGTACCGTATATGGTCCCTGCTTCAAGCCCCTGCATCGCTAATGCATACAAACGAAATATCAATTTCAGTGTATTTATCTAATTACTTCTGGGAATTTTATGTAAAATAGTGCCAATAAAGAATGACATTTTTACTTTAAGGAATGTCGGTTATAATCTTCACAATGCAAACTTAAAATGTATCTCATTTCATTTGCTATGTATTTACTTATGAGAACACGAATGCGAAAATAGTATCCAAGCACAAATGAGACCTATTATGTTATCCTCGAGGCACTTGTTACCTCCAGAGCTTTCTAAGGGACATTTTCATTACTTATCTTATTTCTCGACTTGTCAACATATGTACAGCCAAGTGAGACTTCCTGGTTCTCTTTCCCTATGCAAAACTACTCCCTTTTAGTCCTCGCCTATTTGCACTCTTCGTCGCAACTTTTCTTACCTCATATCTCCTTTGTGAAACACATTTCCTCTTTTTTTATTTGCTTCATGGTATTCTCTCTCACCTTCTCTCTCTTCTTCTCTCTCTCTCTCTCTCTCTCTCTCTCTCTCTTACTCTCCCTCACGCTCTGTCTGTCTGTCTGTCTCTCTGTCTGTCTGTCTTGTCTTGTCTCTGTCTGTCTGCCTCTCTGTCTCTCTTGTCTGTCTGTCTGTCTGTCTGTCTGTCTGTCTGTCTGTCTCTCTCTCTCTCTCTCTCTCTCTCTCTCTCTCTCTCTCCCTCTCTCTCAGTTTCCTTAAAGCCACTCGACGTAGCTATCGTTCTGTCCGAAATACTTCAGACATTTCTCTACCATATGCGTAGCCGACAGTGATTTGCCTACCTAAGCACCAAGCCATATTGCACTGATATCGCTACTTCATTAGTTAAAACAGTCTACTTTTCAATTTTCCCAACATATTTACCCATTATAACTTGTATACATTCAGGAGATGTCACTTTGAGAAGTGAGTACTAGAATCCTGATGGTAACACACAATATTTTAAAAAATAATAAGTATTTTACTTGCTATGGCAGTAAAAATATTCCATACCAAATGCAATAATTATATTATTATTATTATTAATGCGAAATGTAAATGCGTAATAAAAGGAAATGAATATATAATATATGAAATATAGGTTGTATTAGTCAGAAACTTTATTTTTCCGTAGATATCTATAATAAAATTTTGCATTATCTCTTATCTTGTACAATGTTTGCCAACCAGCACGCGTAAATTTAATGAAAAGAATTTTCTTATGATAACTATATACTCGTTTTCGAGATTTAGAATCGTACCTTGTATTTGTCTTTTTGTTTCATATTAAATCGCTAGTCCTCGCCCTAACTAAAACAATTCGGAGGAATTGCGAGAAAACAATTGGTCTGGACACTGGGCAACTTGGGAGGAAATTATATTTTTTGAATTCAGTAAATTCCGTAGATGTGCACCATTACACTTTCATATCCTTTACGTAAGTTTACAATACTACCCATTAACAGAGTATGTACTAACCACCGTGCGGGGAGGTGCCCTAAGGGGGGAGATATTTGCGACCGAAAATATCCGGCTGAAGCTGGATCTCCGCCGCCTTCTGGAATAAAACATTCACTATTCTAATGAGAGCAATGTTTAGGGGGCAGATTTTCATGACCTAAAACATCGCCAAAAATAATTAATAAAATGCTCTTAAAATGCTTTAAAAATGCCCCAACCGAAGAAAAATGACGTAGAATATCTTATCAAAAACAGTTCGGATGAACAACTCAAGCTGTTCGATACGTTCTAATATAATCGAGGCTTCTTCCATTCGTTCGAGTGAACTCAGTTTGCAAACGTTTGGTAAGCAAGTACCATTAAAAATGACGGAAAATATTATTACTATTATTTTTTCATCTTTCAACTATTAATAGTTAAATTGTTGGGAAGGAATTCTGAAACTCAAGAAAGGGCGCGCAGATGATTTTCTCCCCATACGTCACACACAGTTTTTGACTGTGTTTTACTAAATAAATAAAAAGGCAAAAAATTACTTATTAGTCGAATGCCACAAAAAGGCAAAATAATGACCTAAAAATGGGGCATTTCCTTTTGTTGAACATAAAATGAATTTCTAAACTAAATGGCATTGTTCTAAAGTGAAAAGAAAAAAATGATTTCATTAAAATCCGCCCCCTACTAATGTGCATAGTAATTGACGAGTCAGGAAACATAAATCAATCAAGGAATCAATTTCCTTCTTCGTTCCGTTGTATCTCTACATACACAATTACCAGCTACCACACATGGGGAGATCAGTCGAGCTTAGGGCTTGTCCCAGCAGGCACGGTGCTCTGCTGAGGGAGATACCTGAAGAGGGAAATCCCCCTCAAGCCGATGTGTACTTCAGCGCCGAATCTCACCATCCACGCGGGGCAGGTAAAAATTTCACTTCACTAACGGGACTATATATCCTATCAGTTGATGAGCCCGAAAACAATATATCAAGTAACATTTCAACATGGAAATGAAAGGCTGAAACGATAGTGCTGGTCACTCTGAACGACTGTCGTTGCCTCGTCAGTAAGGGTTTAACTTCATGGCTACCAGAGAGCTTGGTTCCAGAACATTGCTTAGCCGAGACACCAGGTGCAGGCTTGTCATACAAGAGGAATTTTTTGTGACGTAAAGGAACTTGAATGTTGTTTTTGGAATGTCCTACCAGTCACAAGTTGCTTTTGTGGTCACTGGCCGAATACGGTATTCTGAGAACTGAAAGAACTTGAGTACTGCAAAGACAGAGTAATTGACTCTTTCGATGCTTTAACCGCACATTTTTCTTTCTTCTGTTCTGCATCCGTTTCGTTTCATCTCTTGTCTGTATTTTATTTGTGAGTCCTTCCACATCCTTAAGTGCTTCTCCCCGTACACTCCGTCGCACAGCACCGCACACTGGTTCAATCGGGCCTAAAACCTGGTCATAATTGCCAATGCCAGTGGATTTGCATAAAAATGGGTATCAAGATTTCAAAAATCAAAATGGCGGATCAGCTCATTTAAAAATAAACAAAAGTGCATAAAAATATACACATTGAATTATAAAGATCACATCTGTTTAATCATTCCAAAACTGTATACCAGTAATTTTCTTATTAAAAGTAATTAGCAGAAGGCGAAATCGAAAAAAAAAATTTTTTCTAGGGATTTTATCCAGCCAACAGCCTGTTTCCCTTTACGTCCCGATGGGACGCATATTTGTCTATGCACTAGACCAACACACTTGCGGGCTCCTCTGATCTGTGGTCAGCAGAACGCGAGGCCCTCCGCGACAACACATACAAAGTCAAGGGACAAACAGCCGTGCCCAAGGCGGGACTCGGACCCGCGACCCTTCGGACCGAAGCGCTGAGTCGGTACTCGCTCTTAGCCACCTCGGCCATCCAGGTCGACCGAAAAAAAATATACAGAGAAAATAATCCCCTGTGGCTTCGAAGACACCTCCGGGATATCCAGTGTTAAATCTTACTATGTAGTATTGCAGTAAAGTGGCTATAAAATAAAAAGGTGCAGGTATGTTCAGCTAAATGTGTGTTATTCTGATTAAGGTCATTCTACTTGATAAAGAAAAAAAATGATTGAGGCAGGAATACGCAGGACAAAAATACAATATATATGACTAACATTGTTACGCTTCATAGGTTAGAATTCAACCTATCATACATTAAATCATAGGGACCTTTTCTTAAAAATATACTTAACTTATAGTTAAAAGAGTCTTATATTAGGAAACACGAAAAGAATCTACAGAAAAATAATTTAAACGCGTTCTTTTAATTTAACAAAAGTAGTCGACAAGAAGCAATGAATTCGCGAGTTTCGAGCAACGGTAGCTTTACGAGACCGTGAGAACGACAATAGTGATTGAAATATCGTTCTAGAGCTAACGTTGTGTGCTCCAATGTCTCCCAAACGAGATTTAATAAGTCAGAGTTTCGAACGCGCACTTTGAATTTTGGCATTATGGCCAGGTTTTTGCCCCGATTCAACCAGTGTGGGGCATGCGGTTGGAAGCTGGCTAACCGCCACTAAATCCACCCTGCAGCGAGCCGCCTCCCGCAATTCGTCGGGAAGGGAGATCTGCTGTTCCCCCGCTCGTGTTATCTTAATGGCGTATCTAAAATTACCAGCTTTAGCGCGCGGCTTAACGTCCGAGGCAGCGAAATGGTTTCGGTAGCACGTGTGGAGTGGAAAGTGATTGCGGAGATCGGTAACTCGAGAAGCCATAGCGGCAGTGGAATCGGATCTCGACATTCCTCCTCACGTGTCCTCGGATTCCGCGTGTGCACATACGAGCTGACGTGGCCTTTTTTTAAAATTTATTTCTTCTTGTTCGACAATACAGTCTTTCAAGGGTTTTAAAAATACATATGATTATAATATGACAGATTTGGATTGGCCATCCATAAGGTAAGGGAGGTTTAAACTCTGACATAATTATTGATTTAATGTTATTGTTAATTAAGAAGAGAAAGGAATATGTTTATGTTAAGGAACTGAGGGTGTAGTGGTTTACGGGGGTTTGAATTTGTATTTGGGAAATCTTGACTTTATGCGTGGGTGGACCGCATTTTTTCCCATGTTAAAAATGATGGTACTTGGTGAGGTATGCAGATTGTTGTAAAAATTGTTAGCTAATTTAGATATGGTTTCTTCTAATTTTGTAATTTTAATTGTCGATGAATTTGTTCATTTGTAATGAACCAGGGGGCATTTAGAGTATTTCTTAGAAATTTATTTTGAATTACTTTGATTTTATTAATATTGCTAGGAGCTGACGTGGCCTCGAGGCAAACCAGAGCAATCAGGAGGAGGTACACCCTATCTGGGATATATTGTTACTAATCGACACCTTCAAATTATCCGTTAATTTGGAGGTCTCTTGATTTGTTTAAAATAATAACATAGTAATAAAATACGATTACATAATATTAATGCTGAAATTTTTTGAAATTGCTGTACGTGAATTGCAATATATTCGCTTCCAAAAAATAACGTTATCTGTAATACAAAGCCACATATAAAAAGGTTTGAACTGTTTATTTAAAATCCGAAAAAATCATAATAAAAATCAACATACGCCTAACAATTTAACAAAGCTTGGTAATACAGGTGCTCTGATTTTTCGATTGATTTTCGCTGGGCGTACGTTTCTATTCACTGACTGAAAAAAATATCTCTTTCATATCCCCGAGGGCTAGGGTGCGCCTGTATTGGAAAATGATCACTAAATGAAATGGTATGAAACCTTTCAGTCCATTGGGACTGACAAAATAGTTGCGCTGTAAATTAGTGATAATATACGCACATTGATCGCGAATTATATTTACCGATTCGCGAGGATTAACGGAGTTTTGAGAATTAAATTCTCTTCAGTCGTTATCATTTCCCCGTTTACAGGATCGTCACATCGTGTTCTACTCGATATAAATAACTGCACATAGCCTGAAAAAATAATTCTAAAATGCTAAATAGCTTTTCCTGGACAATTTGTGAAAGATTTTTTTAATATTTAAGAATAAAATCAATTGCAATACTTTTGATTTGATTTTATCATTATTGAAACTTGTTAACCAGAGGAGACAGGTTCTAAGCCGTCGACGTCTCGTTAATTCGATTTACACATTGTAAATAAATGTTTTTGATGAAATATGTTTGTGAATGTGGTGATATTTAATACTTACAACCACATGTGCTTATAACTTATTTCTAATCGAAAAAACAAAAACGGAGTCTCAAACTTTTCGGTATTAAGTTGTCTTCTAGGCGAATTAAATTCATAATGTCATGAATTCCCAACTGCTGATTGGATTTAAGATTCTGCAGATGTTATGAAGTCATGGATTGAGAAAAGAGTTCATGTATAGTTGTATGACCTCGTTTTCTTTGCACGTAATGGCAATGATCAAACATAGCATTGCTTTATTCCCTGTAAAATTTCCCTGTCTTTCCCACAACGATTATATTTTAGCTATTTATAAATATTTATGATCAAAAAACACCAAATTCGTTTTTTCTATACCCAATTCCTTTCTGTAATCTGGATAATCTTAAGAATTAACAAATTTTCTTCAATAATATTTTTAATTTAATTTACTTAATAAATCATTATCAGAACGGACAGAACGAATATTTGCGACTTTACCCAAGTCACATGACAACGCATTGAATAATAATCCTCAAATAAATTGAAGGTACCCGGAATAAAGAACTTCGTGAGACCATTGAACAATACATTAGGTCAAAATTGTTGACAGTGCTCAAGTTGGATATTGCGGGTTCGGACAATCACCTAGGATTTTGAAATTCAGGGGTTCCCAAAATGGGATACACGAAAAAATCAAAGTGTGTTACAACTCCAAATACTATGATTCGTAACTTAGGCAATTTTCATTTCAGAGACTTCAACACAAATGAAATATGCGCCATGTTTGTAAGCGTTCTTTGCTCTGTTCTAGAAAAAATCGAAGAAAAAATGTGGAACCATTAAAAAAAAATCATCTTCATTTCATGCAATCATTAGGCGAAAACTACTGATATTGTCGAAAAATTGTACATGTCCTTATTTAAAGATCTGTCTTTCAAGAAAATATTTCATTAGGGAAAATATCTCTTTTTGTTTACGAATCACTTTTCTTTTCGAAAATGATCAAGAAAATGAGCGATGTTGAGTGTCTGATGATACGCTAAGTGCTACCTATTTGTCACGTGAATGCTACATGACACCATACAGTTTTGTAACTCGTTATTGATGACGTGTGAGAAACTTTGAGCTGCGCTGTCGTGTAAGGTCTGAATCGCGGGAGTGTGAGCGCCTGATGCTCGCTGCGCCCCGCAATGCCGCCCGCCGCCGGGATCGAAGCGAGGCTCCCACGGAGGCTGGCGGCCCCGGAGCGTGAATCAGCGTCTGACGCAGATCCGCAAACGGTCTCTCGCACCTTCTCTCCCTCTCCCTCTCTCCCCGCCTCTCTTGTTGTCCCCGCCGCTCGCCCCCGCCCCGCCCCGTCCCTCCCCTCCCCGCCCGCACCGCACCGCACCGCCCCGCCCCGCACCGCACCGCCCCGCACCGCACCACACCGCCCCGTCCCGCCCCGTCCCGCCCCGCCCCGCCCGGCCCCGCCCCCACGGGCTCCGCCGAGGGACCATAAACTACCGGCGCGGCGCGGTCCGCGGGCCGGGCTGGGCTCCTTTGTATGGCGCTGCGACCTGCCAGGCGTCTTTTCGGTAGCCTCTCGTTTGCACCTCGTACCTGCGAACTCTACCTGAAAGCCAAAGGGCTTTCTGAGAAACACTGTCGGCGTCGTGTTATGAGCACGTTAACAGGAAGGTGCAGGAGTTGACACCACTCCTATTAAGGTTTACATTGTACTTGTCAGGGTTCGAAACTTCTGTAAGCTGTTTTGTCAGAGAAGTATTTTTGGTGATGCAATGATGAGAAAGACGAAATGGTGCAGAATAACTAAATATGAAGTAAAACGTTTCATCTCAGTTTATATTTGTGCGTACTAACTTTCCAATTTTCCCTGTTTTCTTTGGTCTGTCTCTCTTCTTTAACCTTTCCATGAAAAATACCATTACTGATTTGTTTTTCAATATAATCGGGTATACAATTACAATTATAGTTGCAGTATGTAATTAAATAATGTTTGTATTATTTGTTTTGCAGTATCCTTTGCTTCACATGATTAATTTTTTTGTGATTTATTGGGATATTAAAAATTTATATTTAACTGCAATGCTTTCATTTTCAGTATAATACTTTACTAGGAAATTATTGTTCATTTTCATTGGTAATTTATATGTTTATGATTATTATTTTAAACTAATTACATGGTCGTTGGGAAGTATTCTTCATACGCATAAATTTGTCGACATAGTAATGTACATGTATACACAGTGGAGTCAGATACACATTATTTACGAATGTAACGCCTAATGTAAATTATTCACGAGGCATGGCAAATTATTGTAAGTTTCCTTCATTGGGCGCGAACACAAGTTACGAGATTACCTTTTTAAAAAAAACATCCTGGTGGCCTCTTGCTCGTTAGCTTTTGTTTACTTTGCTAGTCAGTGCGGGGAAGATGTCTTTAAGCACTTTGAGTAAAAGTGTTCACTTGCTCATACGAGCGTTGTTACTTGAAGAGCTCTTAGGTTTGTCGCAAGTCACGTGACTAATTGTTTCGCATTCGAATGCGGTTTCGTAGTGGTTGACATAGTCATTACCATCTTCCCTTGCATTCGGCCGCTTGTTGGAAACAGACCAGCTTCAGTGCCAATTGCATCAATCGCTTACAATGAATATTGGGCTACATGGGAATTACAGATAGGGCTTTGTTTCGTTAATTATTGCTGACGCATCTGCTTTCAAGGCCCTCCTACAACGTTCTCAGTGTTCCACCTGTCTATTTTTTTTGTGTCCGATATGAAATATACGTTACTGAAAAAACATTGAAACAATATGTAAAATGAACTTAACAATATGCAGCCCTTTACTTGAAAAACAGAAGATATCTGTTTCTTAAATAGAATCGTTCATTTACGAACAACAACCAGTTTTCGTTTTTCAAATAAAGTATAAGAAACCTAATAATCGTGGGGTATTCTAATAATTATTACGTTTCATACCTATAGATAATAAAACGTTTGTATTCGCTGTGTTTATGTCAAGTATCTCCAAAGATATTTCAATGTTTTTAATGAACCGAGTTATAAATTATCAGGCAATGAAATTTGAAGGTTCAAATAAAATAATTTAATCTTTAGCAAAACACACAAATCAGTGATAGTATAACAAATGTTCATTGTGGGTGACTTGAGTGGGCTAATATGTAGGAATTATATTTTATTTCATATTAAAAAGAGGAGTTGATTTTAATTTAAGAAATTCTGTTAATAATAATAATAATAATAATAATAATAATAATAATAATAACAAATAACCGACAGGAGATTTATTCTGATCAATAGAGTGATCCTCGGCTAGCCGAGTAATAATCAGCGCCCATAAGCGATGTTCGACCACCGAGTCAGTGCAAGTGACTTCCTTCGTAATACACAACACCTGCAAGAGACAGACATCCTTATACCTCGATGGGATTCGTACTCAAGACCCTTCGGACAGATCTGCTGAGTCAGTGAACGACCAAATCGCTTCAACCAACATTTCAGCTTTATCATTGTGTTCAATGAGATCTCAAAGAAGAAATACCGATAGGGAAGCTTTTCATCGACTGAGCGAAATTACTAATACAATTATTACTTCTTTATGAATGAAGCAGAGATTGCGAGTGGCCTGATCGCTACAGAAAGTTCTCAGAAGAGGCGGCGGGCTGCCGAATTCTAATCTAGTATGTCCTCTACCCTGTCAAAATTGAACAAACCGAATTAGCTGTTAGAGTAGAACACATTAAGGTTACACTTCTTGCTTAGATTTTCAAATCTACTTTTGTTTGCAGTTTTAAATTAGACCGAGGTTTTCTCCCCTCAATAGCCTGCATTTTTCTCTCCCCCTCGTTTTCCAACTTCTTACCTGGAGGCTGCTCAAGAATTCCATCTGCCGCGCTAAGCAAACTCTTCGCCCCTAGCGTCGTGCATCTTCGTCGCGTGCAAGATTCATGACCCGCTCCCCACCAGAGCTCCCCACCTCCATCCCCGACCGTGCACTCCGCCGCGTTCGTCATCCCGCATCCCTCCCCTCTCCTTCCCTTCTCCGCCCCCCCCCCACGTCCCACGGACCCCCCTCCGCACTCAGTTCCTTTCCCCTGCTCCTGTTCGGTTCACTCTGCTCTGCCCCATGCCAACCTGGACCCGCCTGGACCCGCCACCTTGCCGGTCCCGTTCCACTCCCCTCCGCTCCCCACACCATGCCCACTCTACCCTACTCCTTCCCGCCTCATTTCAACTCACCTGCTCCGCTTTGTCCCCCCTTCCCCGCTCCGTTGCGCCCCGCTCTACCCGTCATTGCTTTACCTCGTCCAACCCCTCTCCGCCTCGTTCCACTCCGCCCCGCACCCATCCGCCACACTCCCCCTACCACACCCGCCTCTCTCTTCACCAGTCTATCCTCCACCCTACTCACTGCTTCTCTTCAATTGGCCTGCCCCCCTTCACCCCTCCCGCTTCACCCCGCCCGCTTCACGCCGCCCGCTTCACGCCGCCCGCTTCACCCCGGCCGCTTCACCCCGCCCCGCTTCACCCCGCCCCGCTTCACCCCGCCCCGCTTCATTCCGTCCCACTTCACCCCGCCCCGCTTCAGACCGCCCCTCTCAGCTTCGCCACACTCCCCACCTACCTTCGCTCGCCCCTCCTTCCTTGGCTCCGCTTCGCCTACCGTCGCTCCGCCCCGCCCCTCCCCGATTCGCCACACCCCACCCGTCCCCGCTTTTCCCCGCTCCACCCCTCTCCGCTTCATCACGCTCCTTTCCGCTCCGCTCCGTTCTGCTTCACCTCGTGCCTCCTCGCCTCGGGCTCTTCCCTGCGTGGTTCTCACGCAACGCGGCCGCGGTGACCCTCGCACTCCATTTTTCATCTTCGCCGAGCAGCGGGGGCGGAGTCGGCGGCGGCGGCGTCTGCGGCTGTAAAACGCCTCGGCGGGAAATAAGGGACGCCCCTTTCCCGCACCCCGCCGCCGTGCCCTCGCCCACGCTCTTTCCGCGCTCGCCCCTGACCTGCTCACTCGCGAGGCTTTTTGGCTGTTTTGCCTTCTCTGCACGAATATTTTCCATCTACCTGCCACTGCGCGAACCCTCTTGGTGCTCGTCTGCTGTTTCAGAGTTTTTCTACATTCTTGTTCACATGCTCTTCGTTTTTCCTGTTTGTGTCTTTCGCATGTCATTGCTAAAGTTGCTCGTCGGTTCATGAGTTGATCGTTGTTCGTATTTTCTTGCCCATACTCTTCAATCATTGCAATTCCGACGCCCAGCTAATCAAATATTCAGTTGAAGCGGAATCATGCTTGTAGAGAAACTGACAGCATTTTGTTCCTTGCTTTGTATCCATAGGACTTCTTGTAAGAATATTTACATATTTAACTTGAAGTGTGTCCCAGGCGCCATTGCCCTCGTCATTTGTGCCGATTCAAGACTCCTGCTCGTATTTATGTAATTCGCCTAGCGTTATACAGTCTTCAGTGACATATCCGAAAATATTTGTTAGCAGTACAGTTTAAGTTTAATATTATAAAGTGATATAGCGCCAAACAGCGCCTTAACTACAACTGTTTTCAATAAACCCAATTTTCGACCGACGTTCAGAATGCTCCTCGCCTAGTAGAGGCCGTGGCCGTGACAGTGGAGAGGCAATATGTCCAACGTTACCTGTGTTACTAATCGGCACTTTGAACACGCAAAGCCAGGCACACTCGGCGCTTATTACAGATCACGAGTGGAGAGGTACTGTATGCCAATCGCTACCTCTGTCGCCGACCACATTTTTGACATAGCAAAGCCGGACATGCTCGTCGCTGACCACAGACCGCGAGAATGGAGAGACACTATGTCCATCATACCTGTCTCCGACCAAATATTTGACCGCGCAAAGCTGGGACGGTCGTTCGTAGGAATGGCAAAAAAAGTGATATTTTTGAAACATCGATAATTTAACATCAATGTTTTGTGTTCGATGTTTTTATCACATCGATATATTTTTCCAGAAACATCGATGTTTCCAAAAAAATTCTCATAATATAAATAAAATTTTCAGTTACACATTTTTTATGATTTGTTCAAAACCTGCAGCTATTGACATCTAATGCTGTTGTCGATGTCCAAACGGCAGGACATCGATTACAATTCGCAATGTTACTCCCATGTTTCCAGGTTAGGGGATTTGATTTGGATTTTTATTCCTTTGTACAGGTGAATTTGGGGGAGGGGGGAGAGACATCTTTATGGTTATTTCTGGGGGTGTGTGTTGAGAATGCCTCATTTTACTATTGATTTAACAAAATATCTATTATGTTTCATGCGAAAAGAAAACGAATTGACGAAACCTGAATAAACTGGTTCATTATCTAGACAGGCATTGATGACAGGGTGATTTGACGCTGAATGCATTTAAAACTAATATTTACGTTTTATGTATTTCATTAAATCCAGGCCGTTTTACTTCGATGATTTATGAATGAAAATGAATAAACGGAAAAATAGGAAATCACAATATCCTTTAGTTTTTATTTCCTTCTTCACATTGGATAAAGATTATTCTTTAAGTTATTATTTATACTTGATCAAACAATAAAATACAGTAAACCCTCATTAACACGAATTCCAAGGGGTTCATGTTATAAAAATGCGTGTTATCCGACTATTATAAATTACCGTATTACCGTAATCCCTTGCCGGAACCGAAGTTTTGTTCGTGAAACGACAAATTTCGTGTTAAGCGAGTTTTCGTTAACGAGGGTTTTCTGTATAACGTAAGTACTATAATTAAAATGGAAATAGGATGGGAAAATTGTATCTGCTTTATCATATTTAAAACATCGATTTTTTAAAATATCTATGTTTTTTGTCGATGTGTTCATCGACATCGAAAATCTTTTGGTGATGTATCGATATATCGATGTGTGGACAAAATTTGCCATCACTAGTCTTTCCAGACTATACTTGGGTTTTCGTGACGTGGCCGATGACATTCGGTTATTTTTACACCTCCCGCTTTATAAAATAAATCTTTTTAATTCATTCGCGAACGTCCTTCTCAACAGGGCTCATGGCCTCAGACATGTGCTTATCAATTTATATAAAGATTTATTTTATAAGGCCGGTGATGTAAAAATGACCTAATGTCATCCATAGGGAACGGATTTCCATGTAATTACATGTTTTGAGAGGAACTAGATACCTGCATTCCATAATTTTTTAGAGTTTACAAGACATTCTGAGTGAATTGGAACTATTTTTACAAATTTTGTTATAATTACATATTTTTATATATTTTACCTACTACAACATATTTCGTTACATTTTAATGTATCTATACGTCTAAACAGAACATTTCAGATAAGTTACGGAATCATACGATACATACGGAATGCAGTATACGTTACGGAATCATGTTTCTTAGAAATCAAATGTAATGCTGCTGTGCTTAAATGACCACCATATCTTCTCCATGAACTGTCAAACGTCATCTCCAATTACTTGTAGATAACAATTTTAAACACGATAGTGAATTTTTATTTGACATATTTTCTATTTTTTCTTACATGTTTTGAATATATATATAAATATATATATATATATATAT